>JBCNYG010000010.1:7561279-7587010 GCA_039654305.1 Porochilus rendahli | reverse complement strand
GCACTTAGGTTTTCTCGGGTCAGTTCTAGCTTCTTTGTGCCTGGTTGTTGGGTGCCTATGTATTCAAACAGAGAGAGAGAGAGAGAGAGAGAGAGAGAGAGAGAGAGAGAGAGAAGCAAGACATTAGAACACAAATGATTGCATAGCCATTGTCAAAGAATGCTACAGTAGTGACATTAATTTATTTGACAGGCAGACTGAATGATTTAAATTGGAAATGCACTGTTGTGCAACAGTATATGACTAAGCAATTTGTCGTCCAGGGCATGCAAGGTCAACAAATAGTTTATCTCTCATTGAAAGTACTAAGAACACTAACACGCATTACTTCCAAATGACTGCCGTAGCACTTTCAGCGCATGGTACGTCAGCTTTTAGGTCTGCGCTATGTCCAGATCAGCATTTTCTATGAGTCTGTTTCAAAAGCAGACACAGGCTTTTAAATAAACCTATAACCCTCATAGACACGATGTGTCCGACACAAATATCATGTCATCTTTATCAAGGGCAAAGCATGCAGTCAGGTTCATATGGTATAAATACAGTACCTACAAGAACACAAAATCCTTCTGAATGCCTGCACATGGCATCAGATCATGTGAACTGACTGCACTGGCACCAAACGTAGACTACAGTAGTCAATTTATATGATCGATACATGAGCTCAGATTAATGGTGCACTATTTGTCCTTCTTAATACTCACACACACACACACACGCACATGGTCAAGCTCTAATTAACCACCTGCACCAGATTCTCCTAACGGGTAATGCTTTATTAATTCTGAGGCTCAGCAATACATCATAGAAACCTATAGAGCATTAACATCAGCGCCAACCAGCATCAGCCCCATTGAATCAGCATAAATTAACAGCAACTACTATCATCCCACACCAGCTGAGTACAAATACTGCACGCTTTTCCAAAAGGTCAGCAAGCTGCTGGGATGCTTGGGGTCAGATCAGGACATCAGAGCTTTGATATAAACAACAGTCTGATTTTACAGTGCTTTTAAGCAGTTGTACAAGTTTATTGTGCAATGTGGATCTAATAAACTTGGGTATGACAAAGTGTGACGTGTGTAGACAGTATGATGATGACACCTAGTGAATCGTAAACTATGATGGTCAATATTTAAGCTACAAGTCGTTATGCTGCTGTACCAGGAGTCATGCTGTCAGAATTTTATCCTGGGTTATTTTTTTACTGGTAAGACTGTGACAATAACCATCTTTGCGTCAGAGAGTGAAGTCAGACCACTCTTTTGCCGCCAGTGTATTCGGGCATTCACAGCATTAATTATATAATTGCACAAATTTAGGATTCAAAAATACTAACTGGTAAATATCAAATGTATAATTATCAAAAATAATCTGTGTTTGAAATTTAGCTTTCTGTTTTGTGGACCTAACCATCATGTTAAAACTGCAGAATAGTGCATGGTATGCGATACTGTACCCTGGACTTCTCCGTTAGCTGAGGGTTTGTGATGGCTAGCAGAGCTGTCAGGCCGAGGGACCTCAGCTGCTCTCACAGCGCTCCCCTCAGGGTCCGAGTAGAACAAGAGCAGTGGCTGGAAGTGTCCTCGTATGCATTTAGTCACCACATCCTTCCATTTAGAGCCCACCTTTAAATACATCCAGACACATTAAAAACATTTACACATTACATTTAGACGATTACACAGTAAATATACTTATATAGCAATGTGACTCTACACACAGATGCTAAAAGGCACTCAGATGCAACGGAACAGTGTTAAAATTTAATTAGACATTGAACGACTCTCCAATTCTCTATTGCTTTAAAGAAATTCCTGTCCTGAGCTGTTTGATGGGGTGTGTGTATGTGTGTGTGAACGGGTGAGAGACACAGAGAGAGCGTGAGAGAGAGGGAGAGAGAGAGAGAAGGAGATGGGGTAATTCATCTTTTCTGGGAGGCGAGCAGGTCCAGCCAGGCAAGCGTGGAAGTGCACACACAGCAAAAGCACTGCACTGCTGATAGATTGATACAGCGCTAAGGAGCCAGCCAACTCAGCTGTGCATCTCAGCACATGCAAATCGGCCACGCCCACAAATAAATTACAATTTAATGTTTATGGAAAACTGGAAATAGGTTTAAAAATTATTTAAAAATTAAGTTTCCACATGGAGGTGAGAGAAACAACCAGTTCGGTATGCAACTTGAGAGAAAACAAACTTCCAGTGTGTAATTACAGAAACTAAATGAAAATAAAAGCCCAGGTGTGCTGTGTGAGACGTGAGTGGAGCTGTGAGAAGACAGAGAGAGGAATGGGTTGGGTTTATGGAATACGTGCACATGCGATATGGACAAAATATACAAAGCTGCTGAAGTATTGATTGGTCACGACTGCAGTTAATTGTTTTGGCTTTACTCTCAGCTCATGATACCAAGTCTATTTACCAAATGTTCACAATAGCAGAAATAGGTCACTTTTGCTATTGCAGTACTTCGGGATCCTGTGCATCTCCAGCAAGTATACACAAAGACGACGGTTTTTCAAATGTGATTTATTTTAGGGTCAATCCAACATGATGAGCAATTTTTAAAATCATTTCAATGCTGCTTTGAAGGAGGGCAATATTTTTCAAATAGATTTTATGTAACCGAAGCACATACCTCTTTAACTGTGGCATCATCAAAAAAGAACCATTTGGACGACTTGGTGTGGAACGCGAAGGCACAGTAGTGTCTACTTGTGTAGCAGATCATCCCAACCAGCTGCAGGTCACTCTTTTTAGCTTGTTTATCTGTGACATGGTAAAAAAGCTGAAGAGGGGGATTGGGGATGAAAGGGGGGGGACAGGGATGTTATAGCTAGTCTTTAAAATCTGATAAAGATAATTGTGTTTGTACAGCACTGCATAATTCTTGATGAAACAGGAAGCGTGGTTTTTATACTTTAATTAGATTCTCAGGAGCTACTCTGTGGTCTGTATCCATATTTTATTTTTACACTACTGGAGAAGAGTGTATAATACCATGCCAAAACATGCTGTACAGTTTAATAATTAAATATTTTTAGATTTAAAAAATTACAAAGTACAGTAAATAGTAATAAATGAAACAGTCAATATTTGGGGGGTTTAAATATGCAGTAGTCTCAGGTAGAGTCAAATTAAAATCTACAGCAAAGTTTATAAAAAAAAATTGGACACCTTAGGCTTTTGCAGAGTACTTTACATATAACCAAGTGGCATTTGTGAATGACTGCTTGCCTGCATTTATATTACTGATTTAATGGCACTCGATTAATAATGCTTCAGCAGACAATTCATTCATTTCACTGCTTAATTAATTGTGAATTACATTCAAGGGACAAGACAGAATTGTGTCATGCAAAGTGAAAAAAGAGGCACCAATATTAAGAGGTAAGGTTAAATAATTAGTTACGGCATTGTTTCTGTTCCTCCTTTGATAACATAGAAGGCACTTGTGGACTATATCCTAGAAATAAGCTCTTTTTACTTTTTTAAATTCTTTTTGCATTAAGCGAGCATGCATGCATCTCAAGCACATTAGCTCCATCAATCCCTTCAGATTCTCCAAAAATCACCATTCTTGAATTTAAATGCATCATAAAACCATCTGAGATAGAACTTTTTAGTACAATTGTTGTGCAAGCCCTAGTCTATACCACTGCTTTTCTGCAGGAAAAATAAATCGTCTTTAATAACAAGATTAAGGTCCTGGCTCCATTATGAAACTCTTAATCCCTGTAATGAAAAGGGTAAAAGCTGCTTGCACAAGGCCAGGGTCACTTTGTCCTCCAGCACCAGTTCCCCATGTGCTGATTTTCATTGAATCGTCCTAAACAATGGTTCATGGCGCAGGAGGGGAACTATTTTCCTGCACACCCGCCAGCATCACATGAACAGCTGAAGTATGAATTGCAGTCTTTGTAGCCACCCGTGGGCTTCCTGAAAGACTAACTCACTACCGCAGTGTGTTCGGATCCAGAGGACAGGGCGTTGAGAAGAATGTGTGCTTTTTTGCCCTCGGGGGAAAAATGTCTTGATCAGGGAACAAGTGCCTTGAAAAGCAGAATATTTAAGAACAAACAGCTGTGATAAAACCTTGTAAGGAGCCAAGCCTCACAGTATTGTTCTACACTGAGCTAAAGAGCTGAAGCCTAAAAGAGAAAAGAAAAGACACAGCAGCCGACACCCACACACCAGATGACACAAACACACACCAGATGACCCTCCATCATCCGCTGGTCATCAGCGTGGGCCAACTCCACCCACGAAGCTGTCTGACAACGTCAGTCTTATAAAGGGGATAAAGTTAAAGTGTCTCACATATGCTTGGCAGTACCAAAATAAACAGCATTTCATGCAGTCAATGCTTCTTCGGAGCTTTCATACTGTCAAAAACTGTTATAGATATTAGGGAAAACATGTTCTGACTGTAAATAATAGGTTTAATGCTCTGGAGACATGTACACTAAAAAAACAAAACAACAACAACTTCCATTAACAAAAGTAGATTTTGTTTTATTTGATCAGTTGCTGACAGCAGTGTCTTTTGGCCTTGTCCTGTTTTAAACGTACTCATACTGGACTAATCTGCTGGCACAGCCAGACACTGGGCAGAATAAACATGAACTTTAGTTTGCCTTTAAAGCTCATGTGGTTGTAGCTACTTGATCAAACCAAAGCTGGCTTTCTGAATCTGTATGTGTTATTGTAGTATTACCCCTGAGAGGCTGAGGTGTGGCCTGAGAGATCTGATGACATCCTCAGTCAGGTCAGACTGCTCCGAGTCCCACACAAAACCGATGCTGACAATTTCGGGTGAGTTCATCAGCACACGCCGGATCTTGATCACCTGACCACATTTACTCTGGTAAAGGAAACACACTTTTGATAAAACAAAAATCTCACTTAAAAAAAAAAGTAAATAAAAAATACAGATTAGCATTTTTAAAATGTTACCATGCAGGGACACACACAATTAAAAAAGAGAAGAGGACTGATCATACATGATACATGGTTTCAGAAAAAGGCGCATTAGATGGGACGTTGATGTCTAATTCTCAAAAAAAAAAATGTGTTTATCATGAAATACTTCAAGCTTAGAACGGGTTAAGACCATTTTTTTTTTACTTTTCTATGGTGACATTGTGGTCATATGCTATGAGTAGATTAGCCAATCAGAGCACAGAATTGCTAATATCTAGTAACCTAGGACAGAAAAAATGTGGTTACTGTAGTTCTGACTGTTATGTATGATGAAGCCTTTAAACTTGGCCTCATTTAAAATTTAATGGACATCATCTCATATGTCATGAGTCGCCTTTCTCATGCAGTAATGTTAAACTGAAAGGCGTTAGGTCTTTGAAAAACGCTGTAATTTGACTCCAGATAAAGCTACAATGCCTTGTTACAAATGCTGCTATAGCCAACTGAATAACCTACTCAGATAAATTATTAAAAATATAAACACTTCCTTAATTCAATCACTTATCCGGCAGGGTTGAGAATTGATGAGCATTATCTACATTTATACCACAGTGCTGATGAATTCTCAAATCTGATTCGTCAGATTGGCTCTGCTTTTTCTAGGAGCATGACTCTGATAATAGTACAGACCATAATATAATGATTGGTTAATATTTGTGCTTATTAATATACACTATAGTTCCTATAGTAACAGCTAGTAAACTAGCATTTCGTCATAGCATATTATACGGAATCAAATCTGACATTATTAAACCTATTTTTAGACTGGAACAAATTTCTACTAATAATATTAGACATATTTTGTCTTGAGAATTAAAATAATGTGCCCTTGCAACAGAAAAAAAGTCTCTAAATTTTGCAGTGCAATCCTAATCTAATATAACAAAAAATAAATAAATATATAACTCAACAAAAAAGTGTGTATTTTATAAGATATGGCTTGGTACACATCTTTTAACAGAAAATGTTGAAACCTATGAGGGTGTTGGTGGTTTGTAACAGTGAGTAAGCTTTCAGCCATGGGAAAATCTAAAGGGCAGAGGATGATGTGGTTTACACAAGCAACATTGTTTTGAATGTGGAGGGGTAAAAAATAAAGGGTAGCGAGGGAACTACTGTTTATAGCTGCTATAATGGAACTCTCATCTCGTCTTATGTTGTACAACATAAAAAAGTACAAATGGTAAAAAAAAATGCTATATCCACAATTATAACTGCTGTAATACAAAGAAAAAAATAAACACCTCAATATATTGCTGCTACTACAAATTTCACAAGGTCAAAGCATGTTCCATGCTGTTTTAATCCTTACTGAACTTTTGTTTATCTAAAGCATAAGCCATACAAAGGGTCACCTACTGGACAGTCGCGTACATCTCCAATTGTGCTAGCTGCCTGCAGCAGTTCACCAAACATGTCAGAACGTGGCCTTTCATCTTTCCTTTCAAAGAACTGTTGGCTAAGCAGGAAAAGAGTGAGGAGAGAGTAGATCAAGAAAGGAAAAATCTTTCACACATTAGTAAATTTCTAAATCTAAAGAGACTCTGAAAGGTGTTAAAAAAAAGTCACAAAATGTGACAAGTGTCTTCATAATACACTTTGAATGTTTAAAGCCTAACGTAAAAATGGTTCAGTTCTGGTTCCATCTCATTAATATCACATACAGAAGAAAACTTCAGCTTACCAAAGAGCTGTGGTGGAAACATAGTGCACTAATTGAGTGAAGGGCAGAGGGTCAGACGAGGCTCCACAGCTTCGACATACAGCCTGCCGAAAACACGCACACACACAAACACATTCTCAGCTAGGCGCCACCTGGCAACTGCTAAATGCTAATTACTTCTGCAGCCATGTCATTATACCACAGGAGGGGACTTAGCTGTTTAGGTAAGATTAAATTGGTTTCTTCACCAAGCACTTTCTATTCTGTATACACGGCATGTACAGTAGAATACAGCACGAATCAGTTTTGGCCGTTGCAAATATCAGTAAACAGTTATCTGAACAACAGACATATGAACAAATCTTAAAGGAAACGAATGCGGTCCTGAAGCACGGATCATTTTGCTGCCAGCATGTTTGTTTTTTTGGGCAATACCTGCTCATAGAGAGTCATGGCAAACTTCTGATGAGTGATGCAGTCTTTAGATGTACAGGCATCTGTATCAACATCAGGAACAATATGGAGGTGGATCCTCTCTAGAATGTTCTCCTTTAGACAGAATAACAAACAGACCAGGAGTTAGAGATACACAGGGGAAAAAAGAAATATTACAAATTATTTTAACAATTACTCATTCATCAATATTCAACTCAGTCATTACTACCATTATAACTGTTGCTATTTATTATATAACAATTATTCAGCAAAGTTGAGGTGGATATCACTGACCAGTCCAGAGCTAGAACATCAAGCCTAGGCCAATTTTTTAATATGTACTAGATGGAAACATAAGGAAAAAGTAAACTAAAATGATATGTTAGGACTTAGGTTTGTTTTTACATCTTTTATTAATTCAACTATATAAAGAAGGAAAATATAGTAAGACAACAATACACCATGTGATCTTTCAGATATTTTCATCTATTCCTCCACTGTCTAATCTGCTTATCACAAGGGAAGCTGGAGAAAATCTCCGCTGACTTCAGGCAATATGCCGAGAACAACCACAGAAATGTGAAAAGAAACAAGACCCGTATCAGGCATGCATACAGCTTAATCATTTGAGGAGATGAACAAGTTTCACTAGCACAAAGAAACATACTAAACTTGTAAATTACATTTTATGGTGCTAGAGATTAACTAGACAGACAGTAAACAAAAACTTTCCCAAGTATATTATTATCCACCCAAGTACTCTTTAAAGCAACACAACCATGCCCTTCATAGTGGTGGTGTTTGTAGTACTTTCCCCTTGGTCGTTTATACATAAACAGGGACATTTACATTACGTGACACTAGATCAACAAAGGATTCCTAAATTGCTGCTGTAGGTAGAGTGACTTCAGAAATGATTGACGTGTATACTAGTTAGTTTGCATCCCACCTAAACCCTGATAGAAGGCTTTCATTGAGTTTCTAGCTGTGTGGCAGTACTGTAAATGGATGTGTACAGAGCTAATGACCTACTCTGTAAAGTTCTGCTAAAGTAATGATTACAGGTCCCTTTGCTAAGCA
This sequence comes from Porochilus rendahli, assembly GCA_039654305.1. Lineage (NCBI taxonomy): Eukaryota > Metazoa > Chordata > Actinopteri > Siluriformes > Plotosidae > Porochilus > Porochilus rendahli. The sequence goes on along the minus strand of JBCNYG010000010.1, from coordinate 7,578,846 downwards.
GGTTTACTGCAATTATGCTGCTTGAGAAAAATCCTATACAGGCTTATGAGAGGACAATACGTACTTCAATCCCTTGGGTACAGAGACTGAATGTGAAAGCCTGTAGAGCCTGGAACAATGATGTAATACAGTGTGCATAGTCTTCTTTCTATTACCTCAGTACAACAATTTAGAAAAATCTGATTTTACACAGCCATAACTTTCTCTAAAATAAACAAAAATTAGATACATTTCAATGGTTTGGGAACACCCAGAAAATGTCACATTTCACATGAAATCATATCATATAATATTGTTAAAATTAAAAATAAAAATTGAGATAATATTTGAGATACTAAAATAATAATAATTGTCTTTCAAACTTCACTTTAATAATAAAAAAAATCATCCATTTGTAGATATTAGAGCCTTGCAGACCGTTGGTAGTCAATTTGTCAAAGTAAGATTAAAAATGTCACCCCATGCCTCTTGAAGCACCTCCCACAAATTGGACTGCCACTTCTTACGTATCATATGGCCAAGCTGCTCCCACAACAACTCCCGAGTTCCCGAGTCTAATTATATTGTGTTATAATGCACTGCACTAATTTAATAAAACTGTAAATCAAAACATCACAACAGATCAGGTTAAGATTTATATTTCTAGGGGATTTAAATGTGATTAAATGAGTAATGCAGATTTATGTAAGTTTTTAATATTATTTTTGGTACAGATAATATTGTATGTGTTGTGTGATGCTTGCGTGTGATGGAGATCATGTTATTTTATTTGAACAGAATTTTTTTTTATATATTTCTGTCCTTTGTTCCCACTTTTGTCTTGAACCTTATCACGGTGAGTGTGCTTTAAACTGAGACAGGATTTAATTAAGAGCTTTAAATTTATGTTTGTAACGTTTTTCCGGACATCAGATGTCCTGTCTGTGCTTTGACCAGAACACCTGTTTTCAGAGCTTGAAGGCTTCTACATCATTTTGTAAGAAATGTATTGCAATTTTTATTTACTGCATTATTATTTGCTGGTAATATACCTAAAGTGCTTGTACTGTAAATTGGAAAGGAATCCATTGAAAACTGATAAACCAGCACCAACAGAGGGAAAAGCTCACATAGCAGCAGATTTGATGCCATTCATCTGGTTGTAGAAGTGGGAGACTGCATGAACATCAACCTTATTTCTCAAATATTTCCATTGTTGTATGAAGCGAACATTATTAACAAAGTCAGTCAAAACCTTCATTGATACTTTGCTACTATATTATTGTACCATGCTGCTACTGTTAAAATCCATACTAGATGTGCACCATAAAAACCATTAACAAACTACTTAGTGAGTGAACTTCATTAATAAATTAATTTCTGATTAACTGAATAACTTTGATATCTGGGAATCAGTGTAGAGGTGAACTTTAAACAATAAAAACAGGTTGCTCAATTTCCAGTGCAACATTACTTTAATAACAAGTTGAAATAACAATTGAAACAGTAAACAATAAAAAAAATACATATATATAAAATACAGTGCTTGGTAATGCAGTCTGTAAGTTTCCAGTCCAGTAACCTTCATTCATCATGAGTCCTTGTGTGAGAGAGACTTTATATGTAGAACCCCATCCGAACCAATGGATGGAGATATCAACACCAAGGTTTCTCCCCAGGTCTCTGTGGCTCTCTGGCCCACAGACCAAATGAAACAGTCCTTGATGTTCCTGACCTAGAGTGGATTAAAAATACAGTGAAGGAGTGAGAAATGCATTATTACTGAAGTCTTTACTGAAAAAGAGGAAATGAAGCGCCACCTAGATAAACACTATCTAAAAATACATTACTCCCTGGGTTTTATATATATATAAATCTATATATATATATATATATCTTTCACATCAAACAGCAATAGAAAACTAACTTATAATCACTTAAAAAAATTGACCCCACATAATAATGATAATAATAATAATAATAGCAACAACAACGGTAATGAAAACAACTCATAGTAACAGAGCTGCACTTTGCATTCAACCGTAATCCATTCAGTTTACTGGTAGATTGTAATGTCAGTTTCAATTACAATATAAAATACTTCTCATATATGGAATATTTACAAAATATGTACATCTCTGTATACAGCTAATTAGATTACTTTAACAATTAGAGAAAGAAGGCTTACCTCGGAGTACCTGTGGTTGGGCCCAATGGTGGGAAATAGCCTGCATGGGGGGGTTGGATGGGCGGGTTGATCCACTTCTGGAGCCAAAAATCAAAGATGGCAAGGGCGAATAATAATATTCTGGGACTTCCTCACGGCAGTTCAGCAACAGAGCGCAAACCAATGGGTGACATCACGGTAGGCTACGTCCATTCCTTTTTACAGTCAATGACTTTACAGTGGGACACACTATTTTATGTGACCTTCAATTTCTTGGCTATTTCTCTCATGGAAAAGCCATTATCTCTCAGAACAAAAACAGACAGAAACATTTGGGAAGAATGTTCTTTATCTGGCCATTTTGAGTCTATAATCAAACCCAGAATTGCTGATTCTCCAGATATTCAACAAGTATAAAAAATGCTTATCTTATTGCTTCTTCAGTCCGCACAACAGTTTTCCGCTGTGCTATCATAACTACTGTTTAAAATGACAAACTTGGATTAGGAGATTAGCGCGCATAATTATTGTAAAAGTTTGTCAAAATGTCTGGCATCATTTCTCTCTCTCATCCTCACATACTTACAAAACATTCTGCAGCATCGTCCATGAAGCCTAACTGGAAACGTTGCTCATCCTTAAAAGTCTCTGCCAGGGCATTGCGCAAATTGTCTGAAGGTAGTGCTCGCTCTCGACTGTCCTGAAACTGTGAGAATATACCCTACCAAAGAAAACAATACAAACACTTTAATACAAGAACCAGCAGACATTATATTTGTTTTCATCAAGAGACTGTGTGCTTTGACCAAATTACCTTTAATGCACAGAAAATGCAGGCTTCCCCTAAGCAGTAATGCTTCGCGATATGTCGTAGGCTTCGTCTAAAAATGTCAAGCTGCCACAGCACCTTTGTAAATCATTGTTGAAGACAATAGGAGTGTTAGTGTTAGTGGAGCAGAAACCTGCAAAATAGTTCACATGGTAATACAAGCACCAAATTTGGTCCAGCATTTCCTCCAGCTATTCTATATTGAAATGCTGGCCACTTGAATTTCAACTTTTTTTCAAGATGGCCACCCCAAATTAAAAAAACATTATTTTAATTAAATAAATTTGGTAAAATAATACATAATGGTAAAATAAAGCCCCTATTAGTTTAGGATCACTGTTTTTAATTTAGTGGAAAACGTGTTGTTTTCACACTGCAAAGGTCAGTCTCAGAACTCATCTGTAGGCTAATGAGTACATCTCACACATGCTGAGCTGCATAGACTTGTGCATAACAGACCAAAACAAGATCATGTGCATTTCCTAGAACAACCTCTTTTACCTTCACTTTTTTAAAGTTCTTGACCTAACTCAGTGATCAAAAACAAATCAGTCCAGAATGGCAGCCATTCACTGCTCTCTCTTTTCCATCAGCATCTAGCTGGGCATCGTGGGTGCTGAACTTGATATAAAGCCCGACCCCAAGTATGAGCCGCTTGTGAAAATGACCTTCTTACATGTTAAACAGGAGCAACCCTACATGAAGGACTAACTGGATAATGTGGTTTAAACATAAAAAAAAACCCACTTATGAAGGGCAACTTTTAAAAACAGGCAAATATTTACTATAAAAAAAAACAACACCAAATTGCTTTTGGCTACACAGATTGCACAGCATCCAAAGAATCTTGTTACAAAATATCATGCTTTTATTACCAAGTGAACTATTTTGCCCTAAACATATATGTATATGTATACACACACACACACACACACACACACACACACACACACAACAAAAAGCTGTTAGCTACTCCACCATATTATGAACTATTTAGAAAACAGAGTGCAACAATATGGAATATCTTGCACGCTAATAGGCTTTTTTTTTAAAAATCCTTAAAATTATCAAAATCAATAAACATATAATCCGTAAACACTAGACAGTACACATAGGCACAAAGAGTCTGTTGCTTCAAGTCAACTCTACCAGCTAGTGATATTTAAATCCATGGTTTTCCTTTACTTTTTTGTTGTAATGATTCATTGGTCGACAGCCTGCTCGAAACATCAATACAAAATATCCAGGCTTTAACTTTAACGCGCCAGATACATTTGGTCTCATCTTAAAGGTCTGATATGTGGGACTGAATATGTGACTGTGTATGACCTCATCACAATGTGAGAAGAGATAATAATAATATTATTATTAATCAAAAAAAGGAAATGATGCAAGAGACAGTCAGTCATAATGCCCACCCACATCTCGCCTTCTAGTAACAAGCAAACAGATTGGGAGCATGACTAAGTGTGCCCTATGAGTCAGCTATGGGGGACTGAGTCAAGATGGAATAAATATTTGTCTGTAGAACCCAAGATGTACATTCCAAATAGAGATGTCGAAATGACACAACAAAAAGACAACCACACACACATACACACACACACACACACACATACCTGTACCGCACTGTTAAGGAAGCAGCTGTTCTGTCCTGGCTCATTCAGAAGTCCTTTGGTAGGAGCTAGGGACAGCATAGACCCTGGCTGGTAAGCCCTGCCAAGATTGCCCCCTTGTTTCCTGAAGAACTTTACAAATGCCATTTCACTGGGAGGAAAAGCTGCCTTCCACCTAAGGGAGAGAGAGAGACTCTTGATACAGTTTGGGTGCTGTTTTCTTGAACTGAACGAGCCTCTTCAGTGGGAGGCTACGTGATTCCACAAGCAGAAGCTAAAGTGTCGTCGAACATCCGAATGGAATTTTGCAACTGCTTCACACAGGAGGTCAGTGTCCATTGAGTGTCTCTAAAAGTGGGTCCCCAAGGTTACACCAAACAATCGAATGGCCAATGGCTGTAGCAGAAAATGGTAGATATTTGCTTGAGTCTTTTGATTGATTGTTCATTCCCTTCCAGAAATGGATCCAGATTCTTTGAAGTCCTTGACCAAATGCAACCTCTCATACTTTAGCATAGCTGCATAGCTTGTATGAAAAGTTATCCATATCCTAGGTGCTGCTCCATGAGTACTTCAGTAAGTAATCCTCACAAAGTCCACCCTAGGAGGAATAAACAAACAAAAAAAAAGATAAAATTTATTATGATTTAGAGAAATAACAGAAAAGTCACATTGTTAGAACAGTTTTAACACTTTTACCATAGAAGTGACACTTTTAGTCACAACTCATGGGACTTATCATCCTCTAATCTATGCACTGACTGACTGAGTTGGTTCCAATTACTCTCTCTCTCTCTCTCTCACTCACCCACTAACTGAAAACAGTACCCACAACCCAAATTCCAAAAAAAGAAATCTGATGCCAAAATTTGATGCCAATGATTTTCGGGTCCTCAGGCTCCACTGTATTAAAATGAGTAATGATGCGGTCACTGAAATCACTGCATGGGCTCAGGAACCCTGGGGATGCAGTACTTTGCAGAACAGTGAACCTCTGCCGAGATGCACATTTTATACCCAGTCATGTTATTGACCTGTTGCTTACTAACTGAATTAATTGTTAGCTGGTGGTAGGGTGCTGGATTACAGATCCCAAGGTCAGGGATTCAAGCCCCACTATCAACGGGTTATCAAAGGCCGACCATGTCTCTCACTGTCTGTGGTGAGAGGCAAGTAAAAAACCATTGCTGATTTTCGTCAAGAGTAGGCTGCATAGCCGACAGCAAGTTGTCCAGGGTGTACTCTGCTTTCGCCACGTCTCCCCGGAGTCTCCCCGCGATCCTAATTTGGATTAAGCAGTTCAGAAAATGAATGAATTGTAAACTTCTGCTCTAGCTCTTCTTTTTTTTGTTGCAAATCAAATTCAACATGCTTTTCATTTTTCATGCAATAAATAATGTCTCATTTTCAGCAATAAGAACTTTGTTAAGATAAGATAAGAATGTTTTCTATGTTCTGTTGTAAATACAATAGGAAAAAAAATGACTCATTTCACACAGTGTTTTGGAAGTGGGATTGTAATTACTGCAACAAACACAGAAAAATCCCGCTTTAAACTACCTCCGCTGTCTAAAAAGATCCAGGATCCAGAGACTGATAGGTAAATATTTTATCTTGTGTTACTGTCCCTGTGAAGAACTGGTGTCTGGAAGTTTATATTAACTTGCCAAACCATTTACCTCACAGCACATTTTGGTAAGACATGTGTGCCCTTACAGGCAATCCTTTAAACTATGAAGGATAAACAGTGCTCTGTAGCATAGCAGAATTTCTCTTTTTGTCCACACAAACCCTGTGCACTTCCTGGGCTGTGGTTATAAGCCTTGGCTCATACTGTGGAATGAACGTCTGCTACGTTTCAACTTCTTTGACTTCTTTGGTGTAAAACTTGCAAAAAAAAAAAAAAAAAAAAAAAAAAGAGAGAGAGAAATGTATAACCGTCTCTCATTTGGACTGCTTTTCCAAAGAATGTTAGTGAACAAGTTGTTCAGGTCTTTCAGTTCCAACAACAACTTTTCCTATAACTGTCGATCAGAGTTTGCACTTCTTGACCAACATACTACTTATCCATTGTGGGTCACTGTGGGTCCATGATCTGTGCTTACTTGTGCTGCTAAGATTTGAGGGGTAACACTAAGAACTAGCAAGGGAAACACTAGCGCTGTATAATTCTCTCTGCTGGTTTTTACACCATAATTTTCTTTTCATTAAACAACCGAAGCTTTAGATGTACAAATGCATGAACCTTTTTTTTTCCAGCCGTAATTCATGTTTACATTCAGCTATGTGTGAGATGCACACATTAACCCATCATATACATCCAGCTGGGTTATGGGTTGGATAACGAATTAAACGAGCTCCTTGTACCTTTGATCAGACCTGCAAACAGACAAACAAAGCTCAGACGCTTATGAAAATAAGGCGTATTGACAGGTTAAAATTCTACACGTGACTGACAGTGTGGAAACATCTACTGCAGTGCTCACACAGGCAGACAGCTATTCACACTCACATACACAACTCTATTTCATATAGAGAAGCGAGTTGTCCACATATTTAGAAAATGTAAACAAAGTAGTGATCATCACTCCATGACACCATTACAAACACATACCTTGTGTAGAGGAACCTGCTGTTCTAGAATGTATATAGGATATTATAATGGATTAAAAAATGCCTCCTGGGACATTAATATTGACAGGTCTTGTGACTATAAAAAGCAATTACTTGAAAATAAATTGATCTTTATTGTGGGTAGGTCAATATAAACTGATCTAGGTGGCATTTTCACCAATATCAAGTGTTCGTTTTATAATGGATGAAAACCACTGCCTCAGTGTCAGATTCATAGCAATTATTTTAACCCTCTACAGTGAAATAAATTCATTTGTACTGCGGGTATACAGCAGGTGTCCATGAACTGATCTGGGTGGGCTTGAACATTGAAATGAAGACTAGTAAGAAAGTAAGCTCAAGTAATACATTAATATTTGGGTTTCTGAGACCTCTATAAAATGTAGCACCTGTACTTTTTATAAACTAATTTATGGTTAGACTGTATTGTTGTCATTATAATTAATAATAATAATAATAATTTTCCATGAATAAGAATATTGAACTTTCAGACTGTATACTATTAGTAATGCTGTGGACTGTTTTTGTGGGCAATGGTGGCTTAGTGGTTAAAGCGATGGGTTACTGATCGGAAGGTCGGCAGTTCAATCCCCTCTATCACCACCGTTGGGCCCTTGAGCAAGGCCCTTAACCCTCAGTTGTATAAAAATGATAATTATAAGTCGCTTTGGAAAAGAGCGTCTGCCAAATGCTATAAATGTAAATGTGTTTATTTCCTCATTTATTTCAACAAAATTAGTTACAGTCTACTAAACAGTTGCTTTGTTTGTACAGGAGCTTAAGCACAGAAGTACTTCTCAGTATTATTCCTGCTAAAGTGCCCGAAAGGTATCCAAGGCTACTACTGCAGTGCACTTTCTTTTAAACTAGACAAGGTCATATAGAATCAAGACAAACGTGTATGCTCTTCATGGCCACTATTTAAATTTGGGAAATACAAACAGTGGCAAATAAAACAGTCAATGAGATTTATAATTAATAATAGTATATAGTCATAAAACTATTGATCTGGTTACCGAGGAATGCTTTTCAAGAAGTGTTTGCTTTTTTCAGCAGTATGTTTAAGTCAACTGTACTTCAAATATTTCCCAAGAGACACTAAGGGAAAGCCGCTTCATGAGCCATGTTCTGTACCAGACTGGGTTTCAACATATTCTCAACCTAACAAAGGAGAAGAAGTGATAAACATCACCAAAAGCCAAAAAGAGAGAGAGAGAAAAAAATCATCACCCTACAATCCATCTGATGCTTGGAGGTCCTCTGCACTTTTGTAACATGGCGACCGCCTGCCATAGCAACAGCATTCCGAGATGATCGTTAAGCTTCACAGTCCAAAAGAGCTATTGCCCCTGGGATTAAAATCGCTGCTTCAAGACAGGAGATACATCTCCAAACGGGGCAATAAGCACTTACAATAAACAGGTTTTTGTACTGAAACTGATGCGCTAACAGTTAAATTCATATAGCATTTAGGTACAGTGCATAAGGCTCAACGGCTTTCCAAGAAGTGGAAAAAAGTGCCAAGGCAACCAGTAAATCACAGAGAGAGAGAGAGGGAAAAAAAAACAAAAAAAACCTCACACACATTCACTGTACCACATACACTGTCTCAGGAAACATTTACGGTGATCGAAACACCAACCAGCCAAATAACTGGAAGAGTATAATCCGGGTTGAGCTGAATGAACGTGACTAAATACATGTTCCAATCCACTATTTGTATTTTGCCTTTCCTATCAGTAGCAGCCCAGCCTGCTTATTTCATTCATTTAGCAGGATTGTGTGTACACAACAAGTTAATGTAGGAACAGTCGCCACATGGACACAGACATGTGTTAAAACCAGCCATATTGTACATTATACACAAATTATTTTTTGGCTGCTTTGTTGACAAATATGAAAAGACAGGATTAGAGCACATAACCCTCAGGTCTGTGTCACGAATATGCCATAAAAAGTGTTTCTAGGTGTCCGTTACTCAGCCAATTATAAAAAGCTCCTATTTATGCATTTTAATATTGAATCTCTTAATCAAACATCATACAGTTTACCAAATATAGCTGGTAATTGCGTCAATATTTGCATCTAATAAACACTGTACTCTGTAATTTCTATGGAAACAAGGCATCAGAGAGAAAGTGACGGCGACTACAGTGAGATGATTCACAATTAGTGTGGGAAACGCACCATAGCTGTGAAAGTAAACATTTATTTTTCCTCTCAGCCCAACTTAACTACAGCTCACATTCTAAAGTCCTGGCATGATCTCATCCCGGGCATTAAACATGGATGAGAAAGATGAAGAGGAAAAATACTGAGGGATGCAAAAGTATTTATTCTACACAGGAAAAAAACAAAACAAAACAAAACAAACAAAAAAAAACTGTTGGTGTTTAATAAAGTTGTTCTAAAATTGATGTTTTGTTTTATGCAGTTTTGTTCTATATGTATACATAATATACTTAATAATCTTTGATAATTCTAAAATTTTGCTAAGTTTTTATTGGGAAAAGAGATGTGGCTCATATTTCTTGAATGAAACATCTAACCATGGGTTTACACTGGGGCACGATGTCCATGATCTCTGCGATTAAAAAAAGCATGGAGCTCCATGATTTATGAGCACACTTGGAGCACGATCGGGGAATAAAAAGGAGGCAGGGTGCAACCAGGAGATGAAACTTGAAGGAATTGTGTTGCCAAGTTCTATAAGATCTCCTACAATGGAGCATCAAGGTCTGTTACGCTCTGTTAAGGTCTGTTAAGCTCTACTATGATTTCCACACTCTATTGTGATTGCCGTTAAATCATAATACATCGTAATAATCAGGACAAAATGTTTGACGGTCAAAAGATTAGCCACGATCAGCGCAATCATCACAAATCCACAGAGATCCTTCAAGATCCTCACAATTCGATCCCACAGGCCCCACGGTTCTCACGATTCTCTCAAATAGTGGACATCATGCCCCAGTGTAAAACCAGGGTAAAGGCAGCTCACAGGTTACATTGTTTGCTTAACATTATAAGTAGGGTTATTCTTTTTATGTTTACCACGGCTAATAAAATCTACATTAGGTTTATTATAAATAAACACACATCAGGTGTCCTGTAGTGTCACACTGAGCACTGTCTGAGTCCAAAGTGTTGTCAGAAGATTGGTGAAAGAGGGTCATGGAGAAACAAAAGGCAGGAAAGCTACAAATCAACTCGTTTTGATTTTCCATGGTGATGTGAATACTTTTGCATCTCCTGTACATCTCATAAAACAGCACACAATTCCATAAAATCCATGGTGTAAGTCTCCTCTACAGTCAGTGAGGACTTTATATTAAGACTGATATCGTAGATTCAAGCTTCATCTCTCCTACACAGAAAGACCTGCCCTTTTCCAAGATAAATTGAGACTAATCATACTTATTCTCCTTATACAGGATGCTCAATATTTCACTATGACACACTCAATATGACAGCATTACCATTAGCAGCTCACAGCTTTGATTAAGCCACATCTTTCCTTAGTACTGCCTCTGCTGACCAGCCGACTGAGACGAGGTCACCGTATCAGTCCTCACTTAAACCAAACAACTCTGCCCGCACCCTTCCTACAGAGGGAAAATCTGCGTGTGAGATGACTTCCTGCAGTCCACTCATTAAGTCTTTGGATTATTACACCAAGAACTTCTACTACTCAGGAAAAAACACAGTAGATAATAGGGGAAAAATTAGCTGCATCTGAAAAGTTCTTTTTTTTGTATCTTCTACGGAATTTGAAGTTGGTTTTAAACTTGATTTTCTTTTAAACACAAAACTATATGTACTCAAATGAGATACGATTAACCCTAAATCAGTCCAACTGTACAACAAATAAGGTGCAATGATGGCAGTATCATGTGCCTTCCTTTACCATTTCTCTTAAAATACCAACAATTTACATAATTCTACCTTCTTGGCTAATCCATAACAGGCCATCATGCATTCATTAATAGGGGCGATATAACACAACCAATCCACTTACTGGTACGTTTTCAGAAGGAAAAAGATAACCGCACTTAATCCCACATGAACATAACATATAGGGCCTAACTGGAAAACAGGGATTCTGAATAAAACTAACAAACTCAATCATACTAACTGGTTCACCATCACTAGTCTGGCATGTAAATAACTTGACAGCTACTAGAGGCCATTTCACCAAATCACCAAACTATATAACAATATGGGTCTCATTTAATAACATGAGGAAGAGAGTGAGATGTCCTGAGAAAAAGAACAATGTAGGTGCAACTAATGAACAACAAACAATCCAGATCACATCACCAACCTTGTTCCTGGAGATCGACCTTCCTGCACATTTAATCTCCAATTAAAATCTAACACACAGAAAGAAGGTCCTGGGTTCAAATCTCATGTCCAGTGATGGCGTTTCTGTGTGGACTTTGCATGTTCTTCCCAATTTGGCACAGGTTTCCTCCAGGTACTCCGGTTTCCTATCACAGACCAAAGACACATACATATGGCTAATTGGCTGTTCCACCTAAGCTGCACCTAGGAGTCAATGTGAGTATTAGTGTGTGTCTTGGCACCGCAACAGACTGGTGAGCTGTTCAGGATGGACCCCAACTTCACTCAGAGTCAGCCAAGATAGGCTCCAGCCTTTCTGTGACCCTAGTAGGATGAAGCGGTTTGCCAAAGAACGAAGTCTAACACACTGCTTTTAACTGATCAAGAACTTCTAGAGTCAATTGGTTAGGTAGGAATCAATAGGATTGAAGCCAAAATCTCCATTGATTGTCCAGATACATGGTTGGTCACCACTGATCTAGACAACATAAGAAACTTAAACGCTGCAGAAGAGGTACCAGATGATCATTGAAAAGAAAAACTTTCAGAAATGTCCACATTAATCACAGGATCATATTAGAAAAGTAAACATATGCACAGTGCAAACCATACTGTGGATAAAGCACTGTATTCCATCTATTCCTCCAACAAAAGTGCAACACACGGCAAGACTGTCACAATTCCGAATTGACAAGCAAGTGATGCGCCAAACAGATCGAGGAGGGTGAAAAGTACCTGTCAGCATATCAGGGCACAGCATGGACTTTGCAGAGGCCATAAATAATATACACATTCATAGTGTTAAGCAAAAATCCAAGACAATAGATGGGCTAGGTTAATTAAACAACCGAGAATGTACGCAATATAGGAAGCCGTGCACCTCCCTGGAATGAGCCAAGACACACACTGCTGCTCTCTGAAAAAATATCCTCTTCCTAATCCCACAAGCACCAACGTCAGATACAGTCAAGCAAAAGGGATATGTAGCCTTTGTACGAGTATGTGTACAGGGTGAAATGTGACACGCTCCTGAAACTCTGAAACAACACTGAAGGTGCAGCTGGATTCCCGCTGGGCAGGAGCGGGACATATTGGCTTCCAGCAACAATGCAGTAGACGTTTCCTGTGTGGGCTTCCTGTAGGCTGTGAACCGTGTTCCAGTATGCAGTCAGCACTTTAGGTCCTGAGAGACTGTACAGGTAATGGGTTCGTATGTGCTCAAACACACACACACACGGTCAAGCTTGCACACACTCACGTGTACACACACACAAACACACACATGGTATTTGCTGCACACTCATTCTCATAGGCACACCCAACCTCAGGAACAGTACACTGAATAAAACAGAGCATTTTTCCTCTAGCATTTCCGAGAGGTAGAATATTGTCCCCTACATGTGGCAAGACACTTCCTAAACATGTTCCCACTTCCATATGGCTCGCCGATAAACATCGGGGTCACAATGCAGCCAAAAGCTTTTCTTTCCTTTCTGATTAATGGGATTGCTCGTACAGGGATTAGACATTGATTCTGCTTAATTTGTATGACTTCTTTTACAAGAATCCAGACTTATTTTCCAGGAATCCTTTTTGACATGACATAACTTTTTAATCAGTTCTACAAGAAAAAGTGTCAGATATGGCAGGCCTATAAAAAGGCAACAACATGAAAAGCTGATCTTAAAGCAGATCGCAGCAGCATTGCAAACATTAGCCGGTTTTTCAGCATGCCTGTGCGCTCTCCTCACTCTCTAATGTAACCCAGATACTATACTTTCATACACCCTAACAGTATCAGAGTGTATAAGCATGCATGAAAGTGTAGGGCAGCACTTCACTCTCGTCCTAACCGCAAATTGTGAATGAATACTTCTCATATTGTGGCTGTAGAAATGTTTATCACAGGAGTAAATAGGAGTTACTGTACAGTGGTGGATCAGAGTAAAGGCTGTGGATTGTTGATCAGAAGGTTGGGAGTTCAAGCCCCAGCACCACCTGCTGCCAATCTTGGGCCCTTAAGCAAGATCCTCAACCTCAATTGTTTAGTTCTATAAATGAAAGAAAAATAGAAGTTGTACTGAATAAGGCTGTCTTCCAAATTTAATACAGGATTCATTTCACTGTCCTGCTATTGTGGCTTCTTTGCTTATTCATTTGTTGTATGTGGACTAGACAATAAATCATGAGGAGTGTGGCAGTAGAGGTTAAGGCTCTTGCTTTTCTGAGCTGAAAGTTGTGGGTTCAAGCCCCTCTACCACCAAGCTGCCACTGTTGGGTCCTTGGGGAAAGCCCTTAACCCTCAATTGCTCAGCTGTATTTAAAAAACAAACAAACAAACAAACAAACAAACAAAAAAGATAAAAGTAAGTCAGTCTGAATAAGAGAAAATGCTGTAAATGTGTGTTTCTGGTAGTTTGGAGTGTACTGTACAGCTTTCTTGAGCTAAATCCCAACCTGAGCACTTCCTCTCACACCAGAACTCACAACTCTTATAAGTAAGTTACTTATTACATACTTTTCTTTGGAAAATAAGCTCGTCGAGAACATTTTAGACCCCATTTCATACAAAAAGAGATGAAGGAAGTGTGTATTAGAGAAGATACTTGGTGCTAAGAGGCTATAAAACTCGGGAAGTAAACAACAGCAGGTTGTTTCGAAATTCCTGGAGCAGGTGACGATGGTATCGATGGAAGTTTCAGGAAAGTTACATGAATAGAGGACAGATTGTACCCACAATGAATCTCACCAGGCACGAAAACGACATCTTCACACCACAGGAGGGAAAAAGGAAAAGCTGCCCTGTGAATAAGAGGTTTAAACTGGATCCGAAGGTGTTCTGGGTTCCTGGATCTTTAGTTCAAAAGGAAGCGACGCCGCAATGGTTTCTTACTGACGTTACATTTAACTTTGAGGGGGAATGAAAACCCTGGTTACTTTATTAGTATTAGACTGATGGAAAACAAGAATAATCGGAACACACTTTGTGGTGGTTCACTCCAAGTCGGACTGGTGGAGCGATCAAACTGAGCACCTGATTCAGGTAGACTTCCGGCTTCGTCACATGCGCAGGGAGCGACACCAAAATGGCGAGGAAAGTTTAGTAAAAAAGAGCTGATCGGTCTGGAAACATTCATCACTCACCATGTGGACGACTTTCCAAGATAAATTCCCTTCTTTTCCGATCAGTGGAATTAATAAGCGAGTATTCCCAAATGTCAACACCAGTGTCCAAGCCGGAAGAGCCGAGTGCGTCCGAGAAACAAAGTGTCACTTAAGTCAAGAAAAAAAATGACTGAATAAATAGAAAATTACTTTTGATGTGAAAATAGTGACTTCCCAGCCATTTCATTTTTTTTCAGTAGAACCTTCACAGTCCCGGTAGGACCGCAGTTCCCTGGGAGAAGAGCGCGCGTGCGGCGATACGGAGCCGAAGTCGACTCACTGCAGCCACCTGAAATTCACGATTAGTGATGTTTCCAGCGCTGAGCTGAAGCCCCGCCCATTTCTGTGTACAGCGCAGAGGTGAAGCCCCGCCTCTGTATAACGCGCAGCACGCAAGTCACGCCCACCAAAATACAGCCATGTACTACTGAAGCCCCGCTCACGCATGGAGCGCCGGGATGAAGCTTCGTAAAGCCCCGTATTGTTCTCACTCTGCCGTTTCGTGCTTTGGGACTCCGGAGACACACTGCACAAGAGAGGAGCTGATTCCTTCTCCTACCCTTCAGCACATCATTTACCCACAGTCAACACACGTAGTCTACCCGTTTCAGGAAAGCACATGAAGGTCCTGTCCTGTTCCTGCACTTCACTGATACACAGTCTGCAAATTCAGCAAAATAGAATTGTATGTGTACCGCCAGTTTGCCTTGCATGGATTAGACATGAGCATTAAAAATAGTGTCCAACACAGTTGTTGGATACCATATTGAAAATGAATTTTAAATAAAAAATATATTTTTAAAACAGAGATAATGGAGATATCTTTAGTGGCAGTGGTGGCTTAGTGGTTAAGGTAATGGGTTACTGATTCAAAGGTCAATGGTTCAATCCCCACTATCACCATTGTGGGGCCCTTGAACAAGGCCCTTAACCCTTAATTGCTCCCGGATTTGATTCCCGAGCTTAGTTTGCATGGCCACCCCATTCTTGGGTGGGTTTCCTCCAGGTACTCCACTTTCCTCCCACAGTCCAAAAACATGTACAGTGGGCTGATCGGCAGTTCCAAGGTGTGAGAGAACTGGCAGTTCCTGTTCCTATGTGTGAGTGTGAGTGTGAATAGTGTATGTGTATTGGTCCTGCAATGGCCTTGCGAGCTGTCCGCAGCGTACCTTGCCTTCAACCAGAGTCAGATGAGATGTGCACCAGCCTTCCCTCAGCTTTCAAAACCTCCTAACTCGTGTTATATATTGTAGCAGAAGAAGCAAAAACAAAAAAAGGTTTTGTAATGGATTCCTCATCTGTGCTAGAAATTCAAGGGACTTGGTTGATAAACAAATGCACATGAGAATTTAAACAGCAAAAAGATGCAGGCCCACTGTTCTTTAAAAAAATAAAACATATATCTCTGTTAATAAGGAATATGAAGAAAAAACACTATTACAGCTCTTTTTCAGACTCATTATCATAATCCATTCATTCATTCATCTTCCGGGGTCGGGTCGCGGGGGCAGCAGCCTAAGCAGTGAGGTCCAGACGTCCCTCTCCCCAGCCACTTTCTCCAGCTCTTCCGGGGGGACGCCAAGACGTTTCCAGACCAGCCGAGAGACATCGTCCCTGTATATATACCGATATACCGTGGTATGACGTGTGCACGGTTTTTATATTCCTTAAATATGCTAAACTACATCCATTAAATTTGAGATAATAAATAAAGGGTAGAAGTACCTGTCTCTCATTTACTAATGTGGCTGCTAAGCCGGAGCTGCTTAATTGTAAAACGTAATCAGAGTAGTAAAGCGTGATTAGAGAGAAGTCATGGTGTGTCTGAGTGGACTGGGAATTTCCTCAGGAAGTACTTGAGAATCCCATTGAAGAGTCAATGGATTTCACCTCTATAGCCTCCCTACAAGGCACATGACATTTCAGTGATATAGTACTGAGCAAGCGCCAGTGTCATCCATAAAGAAATAAAGGAAATCAAATGAATTCAATAGTTGAGTATTTGTATATGTATGCCAAGATTTGGTTTTGTATGGCTCTCTTTCTTAATTGGTCTTTAGGTGAAACTAAATTTCTTTGTTGTGAAATAAGAAAATCACATTCCATGTTCATGATGCAATATCGTAGGCCTCAGGAATTTCAAGCCTAATGTGGATGTGCAGGTTTAACTTCTGTAGCCTTGATATTTCCAGGAGTTTCAGCCCTCCTGAAGCATATCTATACTATCTTGTTCAGTAAAGCCCCTGTCACATACTTCGCATAAGAGGTAGACATACAACAGTCCCACAACAAAGAATTGAACAAATTCCTGAGACAGTTGAGGGTGTGTCGTATGAAACTCACCTGCTGTGCGATGGAAAATGCTGTCGGAGACCTCTATCAAGAAGTTTTCAACATGTTAAAGTTTTTTTTCTGCCTCATTGCTAATTCTTGATGTCGGGTCCTTATCCTAGCTCTGTTATAGGGTGTGATACTCTACGACGTCCTATAGCAGTGTTATTACAGACATACAAATTTTAAAAGCTGTTAGATTCATCTGAATCATACAATTTTCTTAAAATAGTCCTATGTTTGCTTTACTTTACACCTACAGCACCTCCGTATATACACCCATGTGTATTGTACTACATTTTTACGACAGTGCCTACGTACATTATGCATTGTCGCAGCTGTATGTCAACTGAGTATCACAGAAACATCATACAAGGTTTTTTTGTGTTGCAATATATCATATTTGTATAAACATTGTACAATTTGACTTATAGACCTCCTTATAGACAGACATTCAACACATGTTTTATCTGAACACAAAAATACAGCTTTCAAACCCACA
>JBCNYG010000010.1:7512959-7535068 GCA_039654305.1 Porochilus rendahli | reverse complement strand
GGTAATTCCTCTCCTGCTTAGTACTGAAGTCCACTATCAGCTCCTTAGTCTTGCTGACGTTGAGGAGAAGGTTGTTGTCCTGGCACTATCTAGAATCTAGAACAATCTGGCGAAAGCGGTTTGTACCTTCTCAGAGGTTTTATGTGTCTATATTTAATTTTGCGTGTGTAGCTTTCTTCTGATTAAACTGTAAAACACATTATTAACAAAAGCTCAGCATGTACTCAGTGTAAAATTGTGCTGACGTGAAGTCTGTGGTGTGTGCCGTAGAGTTTCAGGTTATAGTCCTGCTCGTCTACCTGGTGGTGCTTCTGAGCCTCTACCTGACCCCCCTGTCCATCACATCGCCCTGCATTATGGAACGACACAACCTTAAAGCACAGCCTGCTGTCATCGGCCAGCGCGGCGCTCCCATGGTGAGTCCAGCATTAAGGTTAGCATTAGGATTATCTTAGCTGTAGATGAAATTGAGAGTGGGCGGCACGGTGACCAGTGGTTAGTACGTCCGCAACAGAGCAAGGAGGTCCGGGGTTCGATTTCCAGGCTCGTGTGGAGCTTGCAAGCTCTTCCCGTGCTTGCATGGGTTTACTCCAGGTACTCCGGTTTCCTCCCACAGTCCGAAATCATACACAGTAGGCCAATTGGTGGTTCAGAATTGCCCCTAGGGTGTGAGATTTAGTCTCTTTTTCCAGACTTAATCTTAGAGCTTGTGAAATATTCAGTAATTACCTGACCAGGTTCAGATTTTTAATTCAGGCAAAAACATATTAAGTACAGCAGTAGAAGGATTTGCTCTGCATGTAACTAGGAAGAATTGAGCTAGTGTGTGTATGTGTGTGTGTGTGTGTGTGTGTGCCTGCACATGTGTTTGCCTTGAGGGAACAAATCATTCATCAGTTTTTGCTGCTATTCAGTTTCATAAAATCCAACTTCTATTAGGTGAGGTCAGTCTCTCAGGAAGTCTATCCTTCTTCTGCCTTAATGGTTTCCCATATACATGATAAAATCATTTGTAATGTGGCAGCACAGTGGCATAGTGGTTAGCATATCTGCCTCACAATAAGAAGGTCCTAGGTTCGAGTCCCCAGTTAGGCCCGAACTGTTTGTGGTATACCCTGCGTTCACCAGCTTAGAAAGGATTCAGCCTCCCCATACCCCTAGTAGGATTAAGTAGTTCGGCAAATAAAAAATGAATATCATTCATAACTAGTCCTGAAATGTTTACACTCATAAACATAGCATTCATCAGCAGGTGCAGATAAGGCAGAGCCTTACCACATATCACATCAGTGTGTTGATGATCTTCATAAAGTATCAACCCCATGCATCTTAGATTTAGTTAAAATTTAGTTAAAATGCTAATGACTTATTTTAAATGAATTTAAGAATTATAAGTGTTGCTTTGTCATTTTCAAGTTGATGCTCACACGGTTTTCTCGACTTTGATAGTGCACAGTCAATGGGTGCTGCCTGACTTAAATCCATAGAGTTATGATTGACCCTAATGGTCAAAAATGAAAAATATGTCACAATGCTAATACAGAATCACTGGGGTGGGAAGCACACTGTTCCATGCTTGCTTTAAGAATAGTTTGACTAGAGGAGGATTTACACCGCATTACATTGCAGCTAATGACAGGGCTATCAGGGTTGCAAATTGTTCATCAAATTGGACTAGGTATGGCCAACAGATCTTGTTTTTATACCAGAAGCTGAGAAAACCAAGAAAATATGTCTCTCTTTCATGTGAGCTGGTACTACTGTTGGTACTACCAGGACCTTTCTTGGATCAGGCTCCTGCTCAAAACTGGATGGAAGAATGAGAAGGAACATGGACAGAATTTTTGGCAAAGAATGGTTATTTTGTGCATCTGACAACAATGACACAAATGCTCCAATAATGTGCTTGTGTAGTTGGGTTTTCTTTTAATAACCATTTATAATTATTTAATGTATGCAATCATATGACTGTAAGAAAATAACACAGGGATAGGACATCCTAGGATACTGCCCAACAGACCTAGGAAATTAACCTTACTTCGATAATTATCTATGTGACAGAAAAAAATCTTAACATGTTCAAAACTCAGTGACAAAGATCTTCAGTGGCCTGCACAACAGCAATTTAAAAAACGTGCCATAAACATTACAGTAAATTACTGGCAGCAGTGTTGCCAGTAAATTTTGTAAGTTTTACAGTAAGAAATTCTTCACTGCAAATACATGCTACTGTAAATTACTGTAATTTTCACTGTATGAAAAAGCTTACTGTAAATAATGCAACAATAAATTACTGTATTTTTAATGGTAACGGATATCTTACTGCAAACTTGGCAACAGTAAATTACTGCAATTTGTACGGGGCTTTACATTTAGAGCATTTGGCAGACATTCTTATCCAGAGCAACTTACAACTATCATAGTTATATGAATGAGCAATTGAGGGTTAAGGGCCTTACTGAATGGTGATAGTGGGAATCAGTAACCCATCGCCTTAACCAGTTCTTATATGCCAAGTTTCTGCATAAAATATAATATTATTGATAATATAAAATATTTCTGCATAATATGTATAAAATAATAATTATTATACAGCATATAATGACCACCTGATATAAAGGACATTTAAAGTATTAAAAATACTATTTTAAATATAAATAGGTTCTACCTCACCCCCGCAGCGCTACAATGCGTTTAATATTAAGAAGCCATTAACCTACATGTAAGCCCACTGCAAAGTTTTCCACTGCCGATACTGGCTAACATTTTTATAACGTTAGATCCAGTCAGTTTGAGCACTTGCAGACACTTAGAAGCCATGTGAGAAGTTATGTTGATCTTTTTAGCACTTTTTATACAACTGAGCAATGGAGGGTTAAGGGCCTTCAACACACCCACAACTGTCCGAGGAATTTACCCAATTTTTTGTCATGTACCGTGTTTGTCATGTTATTTACCTGTTTTGTGATGTATGTGACAGGGGTTTAAGTATAACAGACCACTGCTACATACTGAGTCATTAGTAAAAGCAATCATATAATTTAAAAATCTATATTTTGTAATTAGCCAAGTAATAAGAAGCATAATGTACAGAAAACTGGTCATCATCCTAAAATAAACCTATGCATTGTGGTTCTAGTCTCCCTGTCACGGTTTATTCCATTATAAAAGACTAGCTTTCTGTATATTATCACTCACATAAAATCTGAAATTGATTATGTAGCTATGCACACTTTACAGTATAAGTAGAGTAATGAAAGCTTTGTGCCCGGCTGTATGTCTAGATTATGATATATGAGTGAAAGGTATGACATCATCTCAGGAATGCACAGTTAAGTTGATGTTAAGTTATCTGGGAGTTTTGTCTGCTTCTCCAGGTACAGGATTTACTTTCAAAGGCTACATTTGTTTTGTGCAGCTTGAAGAATTTGAGGAGTTATGACTTCACCATTTTTGCGACGGAGCCAGAATTCCCCCAAAAGACTGATGACAAAGGAAGAAAACAATCTTCCTTATAAGGAAGACAGTGTACTACATGCACCCAGAAACACAAAGTTGGACAGAGGCACATCGACCTGAAACTGCATACAAACACAAACATGGTCCAAGAACATCTAAAATGTAGCATATTTCTCATATCCGTGCTGATTCTTCGTTTTTTTTCCCTTGATATGTTTGTCTTTCACATTATCAGAAAACTGTCGATTGGTTTAAAGTTTATGTCTTCCAGATGACATGCTGGATGAACAGAACAACTTCACAACACTGTGTCAGACATCATTCGATCATCATGAGCCCCTTCGCAGGAGTACAGGCAAATATTTACTCCCTCAGCTCAAACATCTGATCTCACACATGGCTTATTGAAGAGTGAAGTCAGACTTCCCAGTTTTAATTAGGAAACTTCTAGCAACTCATACAAATATATTTTCAGATGAGCAGATGAAAAGGGTAGATAACGCAACAACTTTTACACATGATTTAACTTTATAAATACCTTCCTTGGCTTAGAAAGAAGAAAGAGCCCACTTGGCTGACCTGCAGTTAGTCAGCCATTACAGTTTGATTTGATGCCAACAGGCCACATCATACTGCATTGTTCCCATCATTGCACATAATTTTAAGCCCCACTCAAATACTTTTATTAACATCTTGTCTGATAAAGTGCATGCTGTCAATTCCAAACATATACTGCAGGTGAATAGACGAGAATATTTAATGTGAATATAGATGAAATGCCGAAAGGCAATCCTGTCTTACACTATTCCCTTAAGACTGCTTTGATTTGGGCTTTGGCAAGCATCCAAGTCAGTGGAATGCACATCACTGAAAAGTAAAATTCTTTTGACAAGCTAATGACCTGTGGGAACAATAGTTAGGCAAGATAACACACTGAGACCACCACTGACAATGTGGAATCACGTACGTTGTAGCAGAATCTGCTTCAGGCAGTTAGAATTTGTAAACAAAAAAAAACATAGATTCTCAGATTGAACCTTCAGGAGACTGAAAGAACGCCAGGAGTTCCTCCTGTAAGAATTTCATATTGCCAACCAATTAAGTACGGAAAGTTTTTATAGGATTTTTGGCTCTCACTCTGAGAATCAAAGCACGGGGGTCACCTCTGCCAGTCTTATTATTAAATGTTCATAACTACTTTATCCACTTCAATCAGGGTTGTGGTGGGTCCACGGTCTATCCTAGGAACGCTGGATGTCAGGTGAAAATAATGCCTAGATGGGACATCAGTTTATTGCAGGACACTGTAAAACTCTACAAAAACAATGAACTCTGTACAAGATCAACTTGGGAAGACTAAAAGTACCAGGATGCTACTCAGAACAGAGTTTCTATAATTAAAATGCTGAAGGGCTATTAATGTACCAGGATTTGCTAGGGAGATAAATTTAAGCTTCCTGGGAAGAATAAAAGTCTCCATAAGAAGCATGATGTCCTCTACAAGGACGAAAAGTCAAGGGAGTATAACTTTGTTGTCATTTTTTCACTGATTAAAAATAATGATAAGGCTATATTGTGTTCTATTTACTCTCTTTTTACTCTCTATTTACAAAGGTTTTGAGTTCTTCTCTTCTTTCTGACAAGAAGACACTTTGTTGCATGGTTCTAAATAGAAATTAGGTTGAGTAAACAAAAACCATTAAGGTTCTTAATATTTTATCAGTGCACCCTAACTTAGATTTTTACAACCCTGGTGCTGGAGGATCTCCTTTACTGTACATTGTAGTGTTTTCCCTGTCCCCAACACACCTGACTCTACAAATACATTCATTTAGATCTGTCCCCAAGTTGAAGTGGGTGTACATGAGCATTTTTTTGAACACAATGAGTAATGTTACCCGTCTGGAATAAATGTGGATGGTTCTAAGTAGAACACTAAAAGAAGAGCATTTTTTGGAGAATTTCGAGTTCTTAGTCCGCTAATTGGAACTCTGACAGGCTAACACGTTGTTGTTGTGTTGGTCACAGAACCCATTGACTGTAAAGAAATAAATTAATAAACAAAAATTATGAATTCTCCTAAATGAAGAACTGACAAAAGTTCAAAATGTTACACTGCCTTAACTAAATTTTGTTTGACTGCATGTAAAAAAGAAAAAAAGAAAAAAAAACCTCTTACATAACAGGCACGCTCTTGTGTAAACACTTGAGTAACCCTTAATGTCTTACACAGGGCCCCCAATACTAACAGTTTTTACTTGTTTAGACTTTGATCGTATCCATGAAAGTGTTAAGAAGTAACATGCTACACTGACCCACTAGCAGATGTTCTTTACCTTATATGGACTCCTGCTTGAGTGTGATGGAGGAGAGCTACCAGCTACCATCACTACTATAATCTGCTCCCATTTACTTACATGGACTGATTCACTAGAACAAATCATAGTCATGTGCTATTTTACCAGCTTTGGAAATAAACGCTTGCTCAAACCATATTATATACAGGGACCGTACATAAACGGGGTATGGGTTCACATCCCGAGCTCACAATAAATCAATATAAACTGCCATTGTTTTGATACTATTAACAGCATACTGCATTCAGTGTGAGCTCTTAAACCACAGGATTATTTGGGGGAGGTCTTTTATCTATCTTTATCTTATAGGAAGCAATTACCCAAAAATATATGTGATCCAAAATCAGGAACTCAGGAATCCCTAAAGTGTGTCAAGTTCAACTTGCATATATGAGTAAGCTTCAAAAGAATTCACTGTTTCAATCAAGTCTGCACAGAATAAATAATCCATAAAACATTAAATAATCGTAAACCCATCAATGCACTATTATAAAGCTGTCAATCACTTTGATCAAATAGGTGATTCCCAAAACAAACGCTGCTCCCCGAATAACTAATTTAACTGACGCATATTATGACTGGAGATCTTTACAGACCGTGTGTAGGGTAATATCTGAACCTCACCTGGTGCACCTGAACACCTCCCTGCGGCTCCGTGTCATTTTGGCGCAGCTGGAAGCCCCAGGGCGCGCGACCCCGCACCGTCACGCATGCGTAATCCTGCGCGCTCATCCCGTACAGCGCGTGTCTGTCTCCGCTCCGAGTCTGTGATCTGGAGACTATGGCCAACGGTTTAGGGGAAGAAATCACGGCCAGCCCCCTGCTTAGCGTCATTACTCTTAGACCTGCCCAAAGTCTCTCAGATTCTTCTTAAACTGGAGCGTGAGATAATTGTTAAAGCTTTCAAAGCCAAAAACACCCAGAATAAATTTTTCAATAAATAAAATTTAAAAAATTATTAAGAAGAAGAAGAAAAAGAGGAAGAAGCAAAACATCCCTTTTCCCATGTTTGCTCATACACTAACCTGCTTCAGAGCATTAAGATGTGTGTGAGGGAATTGTTGCCATCTGGAAATGTCTGAATGTGGTTAAAGGGATAGTTTCTTCGTCTTCTTTTTTTTAAGTGGGATCATATACAGGTTTTACACATTGTGTTTACACATTGTGTTAACCCAGCTTTCCTATTGTAATGAGGTGAATAGGAAAGCTGGGTTAACACAATGCGTAAAACCTTGATCTACCTCACTAAATTTCAGTCAAAGTGTCTAACAGCTGCTTATCTTATAAGTACTAATACTGCTTTATTGAGATTTCAAGTCATACAGAAGTCTATTACTGCAGAATATTTAGATATTGACCAATTCAGTATTATACGTCATTTTAATACTCAGTTCCTATTGGTCAGTTGCATTATTTAGCTGACTATTAGCTTATTTATGTTTGTGTGTTTGTTTGCTGTTTTTAGGTTTATCTTTTTTTTTTATAAACAAATTCCTAATTCCTTTTGTAAGTCACTTAATCCTAATTAGTGTCGCAGGGAGACTGCTGCCCATCTCAGCGAACTCTGTGCGAGGGCAGGGTACACCTTGAACAGCCCGCCACTCACGCTCACACTTACACCTAGGGGCAATTTGGAACCACCAATTAGCTTACTGTGCATGTTTTTGGACTTTGGAAGGAAACCAGAGTACTCAGAAGCCCATGCAAGCACAGGAAGAACATACAAATTCCACACAGAAATGCCCTGAGCCAGGGAATCAAACCCCGGCCCTTCTTGCTGTGGGGCAAACGTGCTAGCCCCTGCTCCACCTTGCCACCTGGAAACAATCAAAAATGTTTTCTTAATTTTTTAACTCCATATTTTGTAAGCATGTAATAAGTGGGATCATATACAGTAAGGGTACCAAATCTCCCCTAGGTGTAAGTGTGGGTGTGAATGGTTGTGTGTGTTGCCCTGTGTTGTCTAGGGTGTACTCCACCCTCGCCCAGAGTCGGCCGAGAGGGGTGCCAGCCTCACCGTGACCTTAATTAGGATTAAGTGGCTTAGAAAATGAATGAATGAATGAAATGAATGAATGAATATACAGTAAGTCAGTCATTAAGTATATATTTAGTAAGCTCCTTTGGATGATGCAAGACACCAATACTGTTCATCAGGGCCCTGATCCCCCTATTTATTTTATTTTATTTCATTTATTTTGCAATAATGTCTGGCTCACTGTACACCCTTAAAATCAAGGTACGAGACAAAAACATATCTGCATTTGCAGGTACACTTTTGAAAAATGTTCCCTCAGAAGTACAGTGTTGTTATTTAAGAGACCAGAAGTGCACCTTCTGACTAGCAGAGATGGTACAAAGTGATGCAAAATTAAAGAAGGAGCAAATTTGTACTATTTCAATCCTAAGGGTCCCTGCAGTCATCTGGAGGATTTCAAGAGAAAAGTGGCAAAAAAAAATGCATATCCAGTTAATTAATTAGTAGTGCCAAAAATCATTTGGCACTGAGGGGTACACTATTATCTCTCAAAAGTGTACATTCCTCCTCCATATCCCTTTAGGTACACCCTGGTGCCTCTGTTTTTGAGAGTGTATATTACCCCTTCTTTGTCTTACTTAAACTTGGAAGAATAAAATATGATCAACACATAGTGTATATATACATTCTTACCTTCAGTAATCCTTCTGTACGATGCTGTTCCACCACAGCACACCATGCACACACTCTTACACTAATGAGTCATTTATCTTAGCCAGCTCACCCACTGTGGGACTCATCACTATCAACAATGTCAAGAAAACAAACGATGTCTGAAGGTTGAAAAGACAAAAGTGCTGGTTGTTGACTTCGAGAGCAACCCTGCCACCGACACTCCACTCCACATCAACAGCTCTGCTGTTGCCACAGTCAGTAACAAGAAGTTCCTAAGGCTGTGCATGGCAGATGACTTCACCTGGACCATAAACACCAACACAGTCACCAAAAAAGTCCTGCAGCATCTTCAATTCCTATGGGAATATTCACTCCACCAGTGGCAGATACTACAATAGCTTCCTATCCTGAGGAGTCATGCTCCTGAAAACCTCGGTGACTAAAATCAGACAAGCCTACTTTTTTACTGTTGGACTGTACTGAAAATTGGCACAAATTCACATTACATGTAGCAGCGCACAATTTATTATACATTGCTCTCCTTGTAGCCAGTTCACATTGCACTACATTGCTACATTGCACTGACACTTTTAACTGGCACTCATCATTTTATATTAACGCTATCTCAACTTCACTTGTATATGAATGGGATTTCAATAAACATCTTTAGAATCTTGCTGGCTTGGTTTAGGATGTTTGGAAAAAAATTGGAAAACCTACATAGTACACATAGTGTAAACCTACATAGGCAGTAAGAGAACATTCATCTGGGAAAGCTAGAGCTAATCTCTACTGTCTTCAGGCAAGAGGCAGGAAACATCCTGAAAAGGTTGCCAAGAAGGATCAACAGAGAAACAAACAACTTTTCAAACTCACATTCAAACCTATAAGCAATTTGGAGGAACCCGTTAGTCTCCTCTGTATGTCTTTGGGTTGGGGGAGGAAACTGGAATACACATAGGAAACCCACACAAACACAGGGAGAATTTGCCAACTCTTCGCAGAAAGGACTCAGTCGGTCATGAACTTTAGACAAAGAGTATCTTGCTGTGTGGTGACAATGCTAACCACAGCACCATCCAACATACTGCCCCAGAAAACAAACAAACAAACAAACAAACAAACAAACAAACAAACAAACAAAACAAAACAAAACAAAACAAACAAACAAACAGATGAATAAAGATTTGTATTGTTTTGGATTTGCTAGTGATTTTATTATCTCAGTTTTGCCTCTTGTATATATTAGGTTATCTCTGTTTTGCTGATAAAAATTCATTCATTAATTCGTTTTCTAAGCTGCTTAATCCTGATTAGGGTTATGGAGAGGCTGGCGCACATCTTAGCTGACTCTGGGCGAGGGCAGGGTAAACCCTCGCCAGGCAATAGCAGGGCATTCACACTCACAAACACACCTAGGAGCGATTTGGAACCACCAACTAGCCTACTGAGCATGCTTTTGGACCATGTAAGGAAACCGGACTACCCAGAGGAAACCCACAGAAGCACAGGGCGAACATGCAAACTCCACACAGAAACAGACAAGCCTGGGAATCGAACCCAGGTCTTCTTGCTGTGAGGTGAACCTGTTAACCACTGCGCCACCCTGCAGCCCAGTGATCAAAATGTTATAATAAATTATAGATAAAATCTCATTTTATTCATTCATTCTTTTGCCAAACCACTTACTCCTACTAGGGTCTTGGGGAGGTTAAAACCTATCTCAGCTGACTCAGGGTAAAGTCGGGGTACACCCTGAACAGCTTATCAGTCTATCATAATGGCAGCACACACACATATTCATTTACATTCACACTTATGGGCAACTATCTTAGATACCTGGAAGAAATCCGTGCAAGCATCTGGGAGAACATGCAAATTCCAGCGCCCAGGACCTTCTTGTTGTGAGGGAGATGTGCTATCCACTACGCCACCATGTTTCCAATAAATTTGTGAAAATAGTTAATATTTGTTTTATTTTACAGTAACATACTGGTCTGAAATTATTTTACACATTATCCATAAAACATAAAAAAGTTTTGAGAAACGAGAAAACATATACAGTATGTTTTGTAAACATTTGTAATCATGTAGATTTTTTTTAAACCAGGCTTGAGAACATTTTATAACCACGTGACTGTTGTTGGGAATGCCTTACAAATAGCAGATGAGAAATCAATAACAACTGATTATTTTGGGACAGACATGCCATATTTGGACAGGGCTTGATTTTCTTGATGGCATATTATAGGTTTTGAAATAGTGGCAAAATCACCACGATGAGCTTATAAATAAAAATTAATACCCGTTATGGCTGTTTGTATACGGTGGTGTTCCAGATGTCTTTAACCTCTAACCTTTGACCAAAGCATGCACATCCACTACCATGCCAACTCGGATAATTTTAAACAGAGAAGAAGGAAGGATACATGAATTGTTTTGGTTCCACTTCTTTGGTTCCTGAAAAATCCAGCTTGGTGTGACCAGCTACCAATAGTCCCGATGAATGCTTTTATGGAAAATTTCAGATTTACTACTGCGAATACAACATTAGTTGAAGGGGAACCTTCTTGGTTGTGTTGACCACCTCACCACAACTGCACTATGAATGTCCACAATGTTGCACTTATATCAGTCATTTAGAAACTATTTGAATCTATTAGTATTTAGCTGAGTTTTGGACAGCTGGGAGCTGCTCAGACCAAGCTGTTTTTTTAAAGCAAACATAGCTTTTGTTATTATCATTCTTTTTTAAGGCGTTTAAAGAACCTAATCAGGCTTCAGAAATGAATAGTGTAGGAAAACCCTTTATGTTTCGTTAAGAACAGCTGTTTGTGTGAGCAGAAGCTCTGTAGTTCATGCGTCCTGCTCACACGAACAGTTACACAGTTTCTGTTGCGCGCGTCTGCGCTCGTGTATCCTTGCTGACGTGTAGCGGCAATCTCCGATGTGCGCATGCGCAGAATCAGCAAAATACGCGAGGCCGGTGCCGGGAGTTTGACGTGGCACTCCCGTTAGGCTCGTCTACGTTCCCTACAGTCAGTCCAGCTCGGTGTCATCTCACCTTACAGGTAAGTTCTCTTCTTTTTTATTAATGATTATGTTGGTTATATTAGACACCAGACATGGCAGACGCTTAGTGAGGCAGACTGTAATGTGGCGTTATGTTTTATTCGACTTGTTTAAATAAAGTTTAAAGTGTTTGTGTCGGTGTTAGCTCAGTATATCTGCACCGCTACTAACTATCCAAACATCTAACAGTGTTAATAAAAGACCCAACTCCGCGAATATAAGCGGTTAAACTGGTGTTATCTGGGTTTTTAGTGAATGTTGGTGTATCCGTTTGTTTAAAATCCTGTTGTTATTGTTTTGTATCGTGTTTATTTCTCCTCTTTGACGTGGCAGCTGCCGGACTCTCATACCGCACAAATCCGTCTGTTCTCCATCACTGAATGTTTATTTACTGTATTGCCGAGGTTCATACTCAATCACAAACATTTCGATGTGTTAAAACATCTACACAGGATAGTAGTGTCACAAATAGGTCAGATCATTCATCATATGCCCAAAGAGTTTGGATTTAAATACTATCACTCTGAAAACAGGTGTGCTGTGTACCGATTACTCTGTTACATGTTTCCCTACAGAGGGATGACTTTTCCTAAGAGGTCCTGGATATAAACATTCTCTCTCTCTCTCTCTCTCTCTCTCTCTCTCTTTCTTGCTCCTATATATAAGCATACTCTTTCTTCCTCTCTCTCTATCTTTCTCTCTCCCTTTCTCTCCCCCTCTCTTTCTCTCTGTCTCTCTCACTCTCTCTCTCTTTCTTCCCCCCTCTCTCCCTCTCTCTTTCTCTTTCAATCCTAGATATAAACATTCTCTTTCTCTCTCTCTATCACACACACACACACACACACACACACACACACACACATGCACACACACTGTGATCATTCTGTGTTTTATCACTCTCATTATCTCACAACAGTTCATTGGTAAAGGTCCATCTGAACCCTGGACCTTTTTGCTGTGAGGTGGACATGCTAACCGCTATACTGTCGTCCCACCCATTTCATCTAAGACATTGAAAATATTTTACCCGAAGCATCGCAAATTAAGCATTACAGTTGTCACGATTTAAGCACAGTGTAGGGATGCCATCACCACTAAAGGTGGAGGCATGATAGGAAGAGTCGCACTGTATAAGGACAGTATCACTTCTGGAGTTAGAAGAGTTTGAAAGATTCATTTATATGAACTCCACAGGTTGCTGAGCTTCTTTATTTGTGGAATGAAATATATGTAACAGGATGAGCCAGCAGGGTTATGTTGCTACGCCTCCGTACTCGCAGGCTCAGGTGGGAATGGCAGGATACCCCGCTGCTTTTGGGGCTCCCTCTCCACAATCTCATTATGGGCACAATGGAGCTCCACTACATTCTTTTCCTCCACAAACAGCAGGTACAGTGAAATTCCATTCACTTTCAGTTTTCACTTTTGTTTTCTCCTTTGACAAAAACAAATCTTTTCTTTTTCTGTGTACACATGAACATGCTATCTGTGGTGACTAGATATTTTAATGTAAAACTATATGAGTGAATAATTGCACAGGTGTTATCATAGTTGTTATTTTGATGGTTAAATATCTTTGTAGTGAACTGTGAGTAATTATATATATATATTTGAAAAAGGTAGTTATAGAATTATTTCTGGGTTTTGAGCTGTTTGTCTAGCTTTTTGTCCTTGCACAATTGCATGTGTAATTTATTTACACATTTTTTAATTTTATTTACACAAATTTAAAATCGTATAGATTGTGTTGATTCCTCTAAACCAATAGTTATAGACAGTGAACTTCTAATTGTGTATGAGTATAATATAGTGCTTGTGTTTAAATAACTATTTATTATGTTCTTATAAAATGTTGTTTTAGGTATGCTCAAACCGGCTGCCTCCTCTCCTTCTGGGATGCCTCCTCCAATTGGCCCTAGTCAGTATGGATCTCCTATTCAACAAAATGGTGCACACACACAAAAGTAACTGTCTTTGCCTTAAGATAAATAAAAATTGTAAGTTTTTTACAATTTCACAATTTAAATTGAGCCTTATTTTTAATTTTTTTATTATTATTATTAGATTCCCTCCCGTTCCAGCAGCTTCTGCACCTGCCATGCCTATCTATGGACAACCTCCTCAAAGACCATACCACAGCATGGCTCCGACCACGCCTCCAACTCAACAAATAACCAGTCAGCTGAGTGCCATGAACATTGATGGATATGGTAAGTTTTGGATTAATTAAATTCACTATTTCCTCATACTTGGTCAATTTTCATTGTCTTGCTTACCCATGCAAACTCCGCGGTCTTTAGCCTCACCACAGCCTTTCCAGATGTCTCCACCACCAACTATGGGACATCCACCCATGTCTCCTTCAGGCACTCAACCTCTCTCGATGGGTACATGTCCACCTATGGCAGTAAGTCCACCCATGAGTGCAACAGCTCCTCCTCCGATGGGATTGACTAATTCACAACCTCACCCTCCTCCAATGAGTGGGACTGGATTCCAGCAACCACCCACACCTCAGGGATTTCCTCCTCAGCAGCCAGGTAAAAGGAGGTTTGGCGTTTGGTTTCAAAACAGTTATTTAATGTTGATTTGAACTGTGATCTTCAATTGTTGGTATATTGAGCTGAGGCAGTTTGTAACCTACCTCTCTTCATGGTCACAGGGTTATACGGAGGACCAATGCCAGGATCACCAATGGGGCCGCAACCAGGAGCTTTCCCAGGAGGCTTCCCTGGAGGAGCCGCCAACATGGCTGGACCTCCTCAAAAGAAACTAGATCCAGACTCCATTCCTAGCACTGTAAGTGTTGATGAATAAGAAGTGCTTGTGGAACAAAACACAGCAACAGTCCTTGTATTTTGGATACTTAAAGAAATACATTTCAACAATTAGCTAATTTATAAGTGAACACTATCACATGTCTAATCGGGCCTTATTTATTAACCAACTACAGGTTCAGACATTTTAACCCAAATTAAAAAAAAAATCTTTCTCTTTCCACTGAAAGATGCTCCACCTGCCTTGTCACAATTATCAGCATCATCCACTTCAGTCTTCCTCTCATTTCCTGAGGCACAAGCATTTTCAAGCCTTATAGTTATCATTTCATCATCTGACTGCTCTATCGGTGGGGAAGCAATTGCTAGTTCATTTAATCAGTTTTGTTTTGTGGTTTAAATGTCCTGATAGTTTTCATCTGCGTTATTATGCCTTTCAAACATTGTTTGCTGACATCTGTACGGAGTGAGTGCACTTCTGTATTGATGATGATACACTGTTAATAGTTTTAGAAAATTTGGAAGAATAAGTTTTTAGATAAACTGAAATTGAGAATGCGGTCTGTTTGTCTAATATGTCATTTTAATTCACTGTATAGATCCAAGTGATTGAAAGTGACCAGGCTAATAGGGGTGGTCAGGTCTACACCACAAATATCAGGGGTCAAGTGCCACCCCTAGTCACGACCAAGTTCACTGTTCAGGATCAAGGTAAGTTCTGTGATTAAGGTTACCTTGCATTTAGCAGATGCCCCTTTCTAGAATGTTTTCCTGAAGTGCTCTCTAATGAAAAACATTTCTTTATGCTTTTACACACAATTCAGGGAGTAAGAATACCATTAAATATGAAAATGGAAGTTGAGGCATACTATTATTGAGTGATGCAACAAGTAAATAAACCAGGAATAATCTTTTCTTAGTAGACTAAAAGAATTTTTTTTTTCAGGAAATGCTAGTCCAAGGTTCATGCGATGCACTACCTACGCATTTCCCTGTACTTCTGACCTTGCAAAGCAATGGCAAGTACCTCTAGCGGCCATCATCAAACCTTTGGCCACAGTGCCCAAAAATGAAGTACGTATGCTAGATCATTGTCAGTGATTATCTTTTGCTTTACTTTTCAAGTGTTATGTTATCAATACATACCAAAAGATAGGTATCATCAATATGCATCTGGGTCAGTAACAACATTCACCCTGATAGCCATAATTACTCCTTTAAAATAAGGTGGGTAGTTTAATAAATAATGTAGAAATATGTAAGTATATATATGTTGTATAGCTGTTTAATACACATATTTACGTACATGCATTATTTTAAATGTTATACAACACAAATGATAGTATGTTTCATATAAACGCTTGATGTTTGAGGCTTGCATGAGTTATATGGTTCAAGAAAATGGTCAGTGTCACCTTTCGGTCTGTGACAGCACTATTACTGTAGGTCCTTTTAAGGTAATGTTAGTGTGTTCTTTCAGTTGAGACTAATTAGTTTAAAATAGATGGAAAGGCTTCCCGGCCTCCTAAATGACTAGAACTAACAAGTGTCCATAGTACAAATATTATGAACGCATGAATGAATTATAATTTAAGCCTATAATCTTTATGCATATAGTGTCAATATTGTAGCTCTGTTAAAAAATAGATTATACAACATGCTTATAGGTAGTTACACTGGGTGAAACTGGGTGATTTAGAATTGAGCAACACGTGAACACAGCATTCCGTCTTAATTTACAGCTACACAGAACAGACCCTATTCCACTTATGTCTGTATGTGTTTCATTAAACTAATGATTTATTTCTCACTTATGAAAACCATGAACGTGTGAGGTCTTCATGTATTATAATCCTAAGCACCTAAAGGTCTGTGTTACAGGTTAAAATGATAAACATCTTTGTTTTCTCATGATTGTGTTTATATCAGACTCCTGTATACATAGTAAATCATGGCGAGGCTGGACCCATACGCTGTAACCGCTGTAAGGCCTACATGTGCCCCTTCATGCTCTTTATTGATGGTGGAAGGCGCTTCCAGTGTGGCTTCTGCAGCTGTGTTAATGAGGGTCAGTACCTAAGGCATATTCTACTGTTGGGTGGTTTGGCTTTGACTTGGCAACCTTGCTAACCACAGTTAGCATCCAAAAAATACTGTATAATTTCCATGAAGCCTTTTATTTTCTGAAAGAATAAAGTAATGATGTATTCCTCTTAGTTCCTGTCCAGTATTTCCAGCACCTGGACCACATGGGCCGAAGAGTAGATGTATATGAAAGACCAGAGCTTTCCCTGGGCTCCTATGAGTTTGTTGCTACGCTGGATTACTGCAAAGTAATGCTCTATTTATAACTTCTTCTTAACCATATATTGTAAATTGATCATTGAGGTTTATTTTGGGAACAAAACTTTGTATATATTTTTTTTCAGTGAGAATACTTGAGTATTTATATGGACATTTGAAATGATATCATTTAAAACACATTTCAACATAACAATTTCCAGCAATCAAACATGAAAGGATCCTCCAGTTACTGGTAATTCAGTGTTACTGGTAAATTCGATTTTTAAAACATGGTATCATCATTTCTCAGATTTCAGCAATTATTTTTTTTACTGCATTTTGACCTTTTTTTTCACTTTAGTTGCAGTCACTGCTTTTGCTCATTTGTTAAAGTTATTTAAAAAATACAACTTTTTTTTTTTACAATTTTTATTGTATTTGCACTGGTACTGAATTGATACTGAAGTTATCAATTCACAAGACACCTATTAATTATTATATTTTAAAAATATATTTAATTAATAATAATTAATTTTATATATTATTTATTATATTATAACTTTTTTGGGGGGGAGGAGGGTGTATTAAAAAGACATTATTATAACATTCTCTGTCCCCATATCAATTATACACTGAAGACTTAGTAGTTGTTACTAAATATTTATTTTAGAGACACCCACCGAGCCTGAGGTGCATAATTATTTTGGTATATACTACACGCGCACCTAATTGGAAAAAAGCACACTAAAATTAGATTTTTGGGGTGTTTATTTTTATTTATTTATTTTGAAATCACGATGGACATAGGTGAACGCCCAGCAGAGGCAAGTGCATAGATTAAGAGCTGCGTAACAGCGTCTCTTTAAACTCTATGCCGAAACATAATGAAAATCAAACTAAATCGAGATGTATATAGTTTATATTTTCATATTTAAGCAAGACAGGGATTGTTCAGATGAGCTCTGTGCTTTGAGACGAGCTAACAGAGCTGAGCTCCATATGTGCTGTTAAGCTAATAGGGGTGCATTTATATTCAGAGGTTATCTTTCGTACTGCATGCACACAGAACAAAATTGGCTCCGTAAAGGTGTTTTGCACACTAATTGAAAATTTTTGTATATACTACAAGGAAAAAAAATTAAACCAAAAAAGATTTTTTCATGGTTTATTTTTCCATTTTAAATTGTTATAATGACATTGCTGCTTGCTCGAGTGCCCATGAAAAATTGTGAGGGTCTGTCATTTTGATTATCATTATCCACTCAGAATAATGATCTCTGTGAAAGAGGACCAATCAGATCTCACCATTCTTGTGTCATATATAATATTTATTAATACTGTAGAGTTGCAACAAGAAGTTTATAAAGTTATGGAACTAACCAATTTTCTGCACTTTTCTTCTCAGAAAGTGTGATTTAATCTTTGTCATCATAATAAACGGACACTGTATGACTAAAAATATGCATTATTAAATGTTTTGCTTCCTCTTTCATTCCAGGCAAGAAAAAGCATAAGAACGCTTAAAATGGTAGAATGTCCTTTAACGGGAATATCTGTCATATTTTTCTGCTGTAGAGACAAGAACAATGCCACTTTTTATTTTTGACCATTTCCCTACAAAACTGTTCAGTTTATTAGTGTTTTTGAGATTTGCATGAACACCTGCTCAATTGGGATAAAGTGTGGACTCGACAAGTCACTTACAGCAATGTGACTACTGTCCTGATCTGCTGTAGAAATTTCTGTCACAGTTTTTCCTCATTGCTTCCTCAAAGATTAAAAGCTTTCCAGGCCCTAAGACAGCTCCAAATCTTGTTACTTCCTCCACCTTACATCACAGATGGGTTGAGCTTTGGTGGGATTTTGGTTTAGGTTTTCTTCTAAACATAGTACTGTACATTTCTGCCATATCTTCAAGTTATGTCTGATCTCTTCAAAGAACACTGCACCACAAATGTTGTGGAACAACTGGGCTCTGTTCTGAATCTCCAGCCAATAACCCCCATCTTATCTTTTTAACTGGAACTTTGTGAATTTCTTATTAGCATGATCAATATGAATTATTAATTCCTTCTTTAGTATGAGATGATTGTATTCGTCTTTACTTAGAAGTCTACATTATAAATTTAGTACTTGATGCATAATTGTGGTAATTTAAATGTTTAAATAGCCTCCATTCTTCCTGGCATGGATTCCACAAAATAACAAAAACATTTCACTGGGTTTGTGTTACATGTAAACAGGAATAGAGTTTGCATCATTAATCCCCCCCCCCCACCTCAGTTGACGAGAGCGGGTTACACATTGGACAGCTCACCAGACCATTACACAGAACTCTAGATAATGTTATGTGCAAAGTTCTGATGGTTGATATGAATGGTACCAAAAGTTGCTGGCTTATATTTGCATAATTTTATGCAGTGCACTGCTGCCAGGTAATTAGCTAATGAATTAATTGCATGAATAAGGTGTGAGTGTACAGGTGTTCCTAATAAAGCGTTAGGTGAGTGTTAATGTAAGATTGTGTTAGTTATGATTATTTTTTTATTGTCTATGTGATTGTAATTGTCCAGGATATTGTAGTATTGTCTGTTTTATATACCATATAATGTACACTATTTCTACTAGTAAATTTTATATACTCAAGACTAGAGTCCTGTGCTTAATGGTATATTTGCAAAATGTTGACAGCAAAGGCCAAGCACATCATTTTCCATGTTAGTTGTAATTATCACTGCCTTATTTGCTTGCCAATAATTTGACACAGATATGCCAGTGTAAATCATTTTTTCCCTTGTTCTCTTTCTTAGAACAATAAGCCTTCCAATCCTCCTGCTTATATCTTCATGATTGATGTTTCCTACAACAACATAAAGAGTGGACTTGTAAAACTGATATGTGAGGAACTCAAGACGTTGCTTGATCGACTTCCAAAGTAAGTTAATATTCTACCCTTAATTGACATTTGTCCAAAAACTGTTAACTTAATTTGTATATTAAATTTTTTATAGGCTGTGTACATACTATAATATGCCAACATTTTAAAATAATTTTTAAACATTATTATTAACTAAAAGCCCCTTTCTGCTTGTAGGTTCCTAATATAATAATGCACAGAAGCATTAACAGTAGGACTTAATTGCTCAGTACCATAACCTGCACAAATTCACAAATTTACAATAATACAAATAAGTCATATTTATTAGATGATTTGGGATTTTAGCTGCAAAGAATCTGCGGTTGTCCACTTTGGAGTGACTTTCAGCATATGGGAAGAGACCTCTATTGTCAGAATATGATTCTACCTTATTTTCATCATGTATGGACTTAGCAGGTTATGGCACTGAGCCCTCTTTTCATACTCGTGAGAACTCCTAATGTGCACTGTTGAAACAACTCAATCAGTCAGATATAACCATCAGGGATCTGTTCTTGTAACACCAGTCTTTTGCTGTTGATGTAATAATATGTATCAGTATAAAATCTTTGATAGCGTATCTCAGGTGTAAGACATGTGGATCTTAACTGCTGTCAGCTCAGAAAGCAACAACTAAAAAAAGGCCCCCGATTCCATGCCAAATATGGTCAGTAAAATGAAAGTAACGAACAGTGAAACAAGAAAACTCCACCAAGCCAAGCACTGCTGTATCTCATCATTTGAAAATGCCTGCCTACGTGATTTTTGTGGGGGCTGACCGAGAATGGCCAAATCTTTGAAATGTTCATTGAGCACAATGCTTTTGTATGTACTAAATGTTTTGGCACATGAAAAGACAGACTTTTGATTTACTACCTAGTAGTTCACATGTAGCTCTCCTGCAAAACTCTTCTCCTTCTTCACCAGCCCCTGAGGGTATGTCCATGTTTGTTTGGAAAACTGACCTCACCTCAAAAGCATGCTGGAAGTGCACTCCAAATAAGCCTGCGGTATTAAATCTGATTTCTTTCCTCTGTTCCTGGCTTTGCTCACTAGAGTGCATGCATTTAATGAAAAACACATTGGACACCCAGTGTTTTTATATGGCTTAACCTACCACTCTGTGATCTAAAGAAAGGGCCAAGCTATTGGTGACTGACCCCGGTGTTTTATGTCAGCATGGTAATTTTTCCCCATTTTTCTTCAGGTCCTATGCTTATAAATGTAAAAAATATTATATTATGTAATATAAATAAATATGCCATTTCCTGGTCCTCTCTCTCCTGGAGTGATGTTTGCTTTGATTCTGTTCGTTGTATGGATAATGGCAACGTTTGCCTGTAGGCCCTCAGTTATTCAACCCAGCACATTATTTTAAAATTGTAATATTAGAAAAGTGTACAGATCCCAGATACTGGCTAGCTTCATTCATCTACACTAAGTTCAAACACTTTTTCTCCATAAGGCCCCATTACTTCCTTTCCTCATGTGTCAAATTCAGTTGTGTACACTCAGTGTAGTCTTGCAAAATGTGAGCTTTATACCATTTTAGCAGCTTTATTTATTCCAGCTTTCAACAGTATTTACAGTATCTATTTGGAAATATAATGTGGCATGGTGTATAAATATAATGTGGCAACAAGAAGGTCCCAGGTTTGAGTCCCTGAATTGGCTAGGGTGTTTCTGTGTGAAGTGTGCATGCTCCCCCCATGACCCTAATAGGATTAAGTGGTTTGACAAATGAGTGAGTTAGTGTATTTGGAAGTATACCCCCATCCACCCAAACAGTACATTTCTGCTGTAAAGGCATGTATTCTCTTCAGATGTTGTAGGCAGACGACATTGTGTGCTATTTCAGTTTCTTCTGTCTAGTTAGAGCTTGTGTGAACTTTTGACTTTTGATCTCTGTAACTGTTTCTCAGTCAGCCAGATGATAAGGTAGGAATGATAAGTATCATTTTATTGCCTTTTATGTTTATTTTTCTTATTTCCCCTTTTTTTGTTGCTATAGCTGTGTTTTTACACAACCCCTTGAAGTGTAATTCATATTTGGGCAGGGAAGGGGATTTAAACCTGTAAACAAACTTGTTTACCAGATTTGTGGTGCTTCTGTTGTAATGGTTTTGCCAGTCAAGAATCAAGATTTGTACATCTGATATTGAACCAATCGTTTTTTTAAAACCCATTTTTCTTTATTAATGCTGTTTTAGCACTGTATTTTTTATTTTTAGTGTTGTATTTTTGTTAGATAGAGGAGTGTTTTTTTTTTGGCCCTGCTGACCAGCTTTCACAACTATTTATGTTGAGGAAGTGACTGTTGGAATTATAAATACACAGTGCTCTTCAGCCTATGTCTGAAAGAGAACATGTGTATCTCATCATCCAAATTCACCTTGTTTCATCTGTGAAATGGTTTGGATTTATTTTATAATCTTTAGTTATCCGGAACTCAAATATATACTGGGCACTCAGTATGTAAACAAACATTCAGACTGATTGTATGGAGAGAGTATTGAAGCACTTTTCTGTATGAAGTTTACGTTTTCTCCAGGTGCTCCAGTTTCCTCCCACAGTCCATAGACAGGCACTTT
>JBCNYG010000010.1:7491872-7503138 GCA_039654305.1 Porochilus rendahli | reverse complement strand
ATAAGTGGTTCGGAAAACGAATGAATGAATGAATGAATGAATGAATGAATGAATATAATTTTGTGTTCTGTATCAGTTTTGTTATGGTGTAATAACCATGATTACTGTGGTATGTTAAATGGCTGCTATGCTTTGTATATTTATGCAATCCTACTGTTACTTCTATAACTGTAGCCAAGCAGTTCATTGTCCTGCAGATTAAAATGAGTGGGATTATTTCTGTATACTGTATGTGCCTTTTTTGCTTTTTTAGTGTGCTTTGCTGTACACTTCTGTGAGTGGTCAAAGGCGCCTGCGCATTCACAACCTCAGTCTAAACTGCAGCTCTCAGCTGTCTGAGCTGTACAAGAACTGCGAGACTGATGCACTCATCAACTTCTTTGCCAAGTCAGGTAAAACATGACATTTGATTTAGGTCAGAATTGTTTCAGGTGCCAAACCCATGCATTAAGGCTTTCCCAGTCCTATACTAGAGTATAGTAAAGTGGGATTGGCTCGTGAAATTTATTTTGTTGTTAATATGAGTTCGGCATATTACCAAAAAGCAACCCTTAACATTACATTAGATTGAAAAAACATTTGTATACTGTATGTACAGTGTTTGTGTCTTCATGCTGTAAATGTTTGTTTTTGGTTGTTCAGCATACCATGCTATACTAAGCCAACCAGTGCGAGCGGTGAGGGAGATCCTGGTGAGGCAGACAGCCCATATGCTGGCCTGCTATAGGAAGAACTGTGCTACACCTTCCGCTGCAAGTCAGGTATGAAAAGTCACACAAGAATTCACAGAGAAATGATACTTTATTACTGTCTCATCAGCAGTAATGGAGATTTGCATTTAATATTCAGATTTACAGGTGACTCGTTGGCTCAGTGTCGCATCACAGCAAGAATGTTTTGGGTGTGAACATCTGGGCCAACTGGGGCTTTTCACTGTGAATTTTGTATGTTCTCCCTGTGCCTGTGTGGGTTTCCTCTGGGTGCTCCTGTTTCTTCCCACAGTCATGCACATCAGGTCAATTGGCTGCGCTGCCAATACCCATAGTTGTGAATCTGTGAATGTTTTTTTTTGTCTCTGTGATGGTTTGGCATGCTACCTTTTGCCAAAATCAGCTGGGATTGGCTCCAGCTTTCCCCCCCATTAGCTTTCCTAATGGGTAAGCAGTATAGAAAATAATGGATGGATTGATCTTAATTTAGCTCTGTAAACACCATGTTGGGCCCCATGTTGTTTATATAATTTACTTGTGGTTGCTGTGAAATAAAATTTATGG
Source organism: Porochilus rendahli (assembly GCA_039654305.1). Taxonomy (NCBI): domain Eukaryota; kingdom Metazoa; phylum Chordata; class Actinopteri; order Siluriformes; family Plotosidae; genus Porochilus; species Porochilus rendahli. The sequence continues at coordinate 7,501,864 of JBCNYG010000010.1, read as the reverse complement.
GAAGTTGGGAAATTAGTACCAGCTAACATAGTATTTATCAGAATAAACCTTTGTCATTGTTATCTGATTAGCTTATATTTGACCTTTTGTGCCAGCTGAGCTGTTATCTTCCCTGTGACACTGTCATGTGCAGCTGATCCTGCCTGATGCTATGAAAGTGCTCCCAGTGTACATGAACAGCCTGATAAAGACTCCAGTTCTGGTGGGTAGCACTGAACTCTCTACAGATGACCGGGCTTTCCTTAGACTTCGTGTCATGTCCATGGGAGTGGAGGAGAGTCAGGTCATGCTCTACCCACAGCTCATCCCACTGGTAAGAACAGAATGCAGTAACAGAAAATCAAAGACCAAGTGTTCACCATTTATATGTTTCATCATCAAAAGGAAAACAATTCAGACCGAAAAGGATGTGATATATCCACAGTAAAGTTCTAAATCTGTATGTCTGATTGCACACTTATTATCCTCCAGGTGCTCCGCCTTTCTCCCGCAGTCCAAAGACATGCACACTAGACTGATTGGCTGTTTCAAATTGCCCCTAGGTGTGAGCGAGTGTGAATGGTTGTGTGTGTGTGTGTTGGTGATGGTCTGGCAAGCTATTCAGGGTGTGCTATGCCATCGTCCAGTACCGGCTGAGGCTAAGACCAGCGGCAAATGAGTACAAATGAAACAAGGAAAACATGTTATTTTTTTGCCGCTGGTTTGTGATATAGTTTGTGCACATAAGTAAATAGTCACCTCATCCCCACCCTTACAAAACACCATTTTATAAAAAATATCTAAGGCTAAAAATATTACTCATAATTCTGTGTAATTTATTGATCCTAAATATGGCAGCAGGGAGAAAAAATATAAACTAGCCTTTTATCCATTGTTGTATAAAGACCAATAAATAAAAAATTGCATGAAGCACTGAGGAATAGAGAACACTGGACTAAATCAATCTTTTTGTTCATCATTCCAAACGTGCATCTTATATAGTATCTTTTTTCCTGACTGTCACCTCAGTTTACTTTTCATGGTTAAAATGATTTCACATGTACAAAACAATGTGACCCACTACTCAAAATATACTCATTTCCTGTACTTGGCTCAAATCAGTCAAATGTGTTCCTCACTGCAGTCTGGTGCCACTTACTAGACATTCTCAGATTGGTCATTTCTGTGTTTTTTTATGCATTAAAATTAGAGAGACAATTGATATGGAAAAACATTCTGACAGCTGCATCTAATATTGTAGTTTATTTGAACTTTATCAGACCTTCTAATGCCACAGAGCAAGGCAGAAAGTGTAAGGTTAGCATAAAAAACATAATTTTACTCGCAGTAAGTCAGTTTATCTTTTGCCTAAAATTTCATTAAAAAGTTTGTATTGATTAAAATACTTTGTGTGTCTTTAGCCATGAGTTCCTACTTTGTTTCTGTTAGCACTCTATGGATGTGGTGAGTGATATGATTCCGACAGCAGTGCGCTGCTCCGAGGAGCGTCTGAGTGACACCGGGGTGTTTTTGCTGGAGAATGGCCAGTCTATGTTCCTGTGGCTGGGCCAGGCCTGCCCTCCTGACCTTATCCAGAACCTCTTCAATGTGCCCTCCATGGCACACCTCAGTCCAGACACGGTCAGAGAATCCATCATCACACACAACAGCCCATGAAGTCAGTGTTTACCATTATCCATTACATTATCATTTCATTTTTACATTACCATTATCCAATATTATTACCAACAGTGAAGTTGGAGTTATCTGTTGAATTGTCTTGGGAATGAAATGATTCAGGTCACAAAGGTCTAGGTTATGGCTTACACTAACTTCTAACCACAACCCTAAGCAGTTTAAAGCAGAATTAAAATCTGAAAAGAAATTAGCTATTAACATTGTAATATATTGTTTATTGATTTTTTTATATATAACTTTCTGAGCATTGAAGAAGTGAATAATTTCTGTAAAGCTGACCTGCAGGTCACTGACTAATATTTATATTCATATATCTGCAGATTACATTGCCAGAACTAGATAATGCTCACTCTAGGAAGCTTCACTCCATCATTTATGCCATCTCTCAGCAACGATGCAAATCCATGAAGGTACCACTCTCCCAGTGTCTTTAGATATTTGTACATATATTTACAGTTTTCAAGCTCAAATGCTCAATGACAATGTGTTGTGTAACTCATTCTGTTAATTATCTGTTAATAGAGCTAATAAAGCTTTATAAAACCATCACTTAATTTAAGTCATTAGAATATCATGATGCTGCATATAATAGCAGGGCACTGTTTGGGATGCTTCCAGGCCTTCGCTGTAGGGGATTTTAAGCAGGGATTTATTTTTTTTGGTAGGTGCAGATTGTGAAGCAGAAAGACAGATCAGAGATGCTGTCCCGCCCACGCCTGGTGGAGGAGAAAGGTGTGTATGGAGGGACGTTGTATGTAGAAGGCTTGTGCTCTGTTCACCGTGAGAGAAGGCAGATTTTGTACCAACACACACACACACACACACACACACACACACACACACACACTCAGAGACATATACAATGACCAGCCCCTTTACATGGAACATCTGAACAACTGGTCAATCATAGAATTATCCAATCAATCAAATCTGAAACAGAGAGCTAAGGCTGCAATGGGCACAGAGCAACCAAAACCGGACATTTGAGATAGGAATTGGTAACAATAACATAAATGTTTAAACTTAGCTTGCACTGTGTTAAACGTTCAGCCTGGTGGTGGTGGAGTCATAGTATGGGAATATTTTATTTATCTTGAATACCACAACCTGACTGCAACTGTTGCTGATCATGTGTACCCCTTTAAAGCCACAATACACCTTCTGATATTATTGTCTTACAAAGGCTACTTCCAGCATGATAATGTACCATGCCACAAATCATGAGTCATTGAACTTCATCAACATCTTAGAAGTTCAATGTATTTCAGTAGCTTTTCCCGTCACTAGATCTGAATCTTACAGAGCATCTTCAGAATAAAGGGGGGATTCACAGCATGAATGTTCAGCTGAAAAATCAACAGATAATTGTTATGCAATTATGTCAACATGGACCAGAATCTCAAATGAATGTTTCCAACAACAGGTGGAATCCGTGCCAAGAAGAGTGCTAGGGTTGGGGTTAAGGGAAGGTTGGGGTCAAGTAAACATTAATATGGTGTTCCTAATAAAGTGGTTGGTGAGTGTATAGAGAAAATGCGTGCAAGGCAGCAAACATGATGAACTCATTATTTCCAGAGCTGCCTTTGAATAACTGTACAACTCCATCAGGACTTCACAAGTGTTCTTATTTTGTCAGTGTCACTCAGTTCTGGATTGGGATTTTGCTTGGCTTGCTTATATATAATGCTATATATTAATGTCTTCAGATATATGAAGTTGTTGTTTAGATAACTTGGAAAAGGGAAAGGATTTTAAATCTCCCCATTGTTTGTCAAAGTGAAAGTTATATCTTTGAAAATGTTCAAAAAATAAGCAGGATAACAGGAAATGCTGTCTATTAAATTAATAGACTAAATCAGTGGATACCATTAAAAATGATGAAAGCATTAGAATGGACTGTATAACCAAAAATTAATGAAACTATTTTATGAGTGAGAGAGAGTTTTGTACTTTTAATTCCGTAGCATTTTTGTCTTGTTCATTTTGGTACCATTCAATGCTGTAAATTTCTATACAGTCAAACATTTGAGGGTTTAACAGTTTACTGTATAATCCAACAAGCAAATGATGTACAGCATGAGGCATGTTTTGTAGATGTGCTTTTTTTTCATGCTCACCAAACATGGTTATGGCAATCAAGGTATTTAGAACATTTCAAGAGAAAGTCTATTACTTCTGTGATATATTTGACAGATTATGGGTTATGTAAACAAACCTCAGGTAATCCACATTATTTACAGAATTAAAATAGATAAACGTTTTACATTTCTGTCCATTGGGCCCGTTTGCTTAAGCAAGAATGCTGTCATATACATTCCATCTTATAAAAATCTAGTGTAAAATCTTTTGATTAAAAATGATCATTGAACTCAGGAAACATATTTCCAGTGGATAGTTTTAATTTGTGCAAATGCTGAAAAGGACCTCATTTTAATTGTTCTGCTAAACACATGCTGCAGCAAACTCACATCAATTCCTTTTTCTTTTCTTTTTTTTGCTGGCACAAAAAATCAACAGGCAAAACACAACCAATCACATACATTTAGAGCTGTTTATTGAATCAATGTCACCTGTTGCCTCTATGTCCTCTAACAGCATAGGGATGTGTGATATGCACAGAGAGCACTAGATCTTACTAACGTGATGAAGCATTCATATAACATGCAGCTGCAAGTCATTCCCCCAGAATTCCTACTTCATTTTCAATGTTTAACATATTGATGTAAAAAGCTACAGCATATGACGTTTCCAAAGTTGGAGATGCTTTGTTTGTAAACATTACAGAGAATGTCAAAAAAATCCCAAAACTAATAGTGAAGCGGCTTGTTGCAAGAATTGTTCAAATGGTGATACAAGCAAGAAATTTGGTGTTCACATGACACTATAATAAAATAACATTGGTCACCTAAACTGTTACTACACAGAGCTTCACAGAACACATTAATGTACGAAAAGGGACAGGCAGCTGAACAGAACATGCCAGCTTTTTGTGAAACTGAATATTTTTATAAAAATTGCAATACTATTCCATAAATTAAAAAATAACATAAAATGTATATTCCCTTGAACAAATTACTTAATGAGCTCACTGGCGTCATCTAAGCAAAAACAAAATATATTAGATACAAACCTAAACTGAAATAAAACACTCTGAAAAGGATAGGATTAAAATAAAATGTGGGCGCCATCTTGAATACTGAAAATTCGAGATGGCCAGGGTAATTTCATGAAAAAAGTGATCCAACTAACAATCACACCAAATATCATGCTTGTGTCACAAAATTAATGATTCCATAGGTTTTCAGCACTCAGCAGTTCCATTATAAACAGGTTTGTCAAATTGATTTTGGTCCTGCATACACCATTTCCACTAGGTGGCACAATATTAATGTAAATACACCACCACACATTGTGAAGTTTTTTATGTAACATTGAAAAATAATTGTATTGCTTTTTTTTTTTTTTTTTAAATCTTGAGATGGCAATAACTGATATATAATAGAGGCTGATATTTAATAATTAATTGTCATTTCCTACTGGGAGATTAAAATTTTTTTTAAGCAATATTAAAATGTGTAACTACAAAGTATATATATTTCATTTCATGTTTACAGTTCTAGCAAAAAGATCTTAAGACTATTTCTACCTTAAATATCACTCCCCAGTCAGTTTGAAGAACCCAGTGCATGCCATGAAGCATATTGCTGGTGGTAATTGCATTACATGGCAGTTGGAAATGTTGCTTTTGTACAAGTGCTCTCGGATGCTTCTGGGAGACAGAAAACATACATCTGCTACCCAGCATGCTAGCTGTTCTGTCTGTGTTGTAACCACTCACAGCTCTACCCAGACTTGATTCAGTCAGCAGGAGCTAATCAGTTCTAATGGTGGAAAACATGAGAGAAAATAAAAGCAGAGGGGGAAAAAAGAGTTTAGAATGACATGAAGGGGAAAAATATAAAAGGATGCTCTTTGTAGTCTGTGACACAATGTAATGAAAAAGCAGCAACGTTCATTGTTTCTGTGCCTGAGCTGGCGAGAAATAGAACTAAAACTTCAAGTGTAAGCCCAAATTAAAGACACATTTGCACAAATTAGTGCCTCTCCTCTGACTTTGGATCTGAAGTTCTTAGTGCTCGTGTGCGCGCACACGCACACGCACACACACACACACACACACACACACACACACACACACACACACACTTACTGTCCTAAGAACCATGAATTAAATGAAATACTGTAGGGCACAAATAGCGCTCCATATGTGGTATAGTGAATCTTAGTAAGTCATACCAAACTGTAATACTGCTATTTTAAGCGTAGTATTGTACTACAGTTTCTTCAAATATAAATCTAAAAAATAATGACAGTACTGTATCTTATTTAGTATATATTGTTTTTTTTAAAGTAGAATATGGTTTGGAAATATTTTTGAATTAATTTGGAGAACTGTAATCATTAATATACACTTAAAAAAGGCTTCAAAAAGTCATCTCAAAGTCTTTTAGACTGTAGATTATACTCTTGACTTAAGAACTTTCTGGAATCAAAAAATATGTGCCAAACTCAAGTAAAGGACCAACATATCTCTTGTGGCTCTTATTTACAAATTCAATCAAAGTCAGTAAAAGCCTAAATCTTATTTCACATGCACTGTGTGTATAAACATGCGATCCGCAGTACATAATTAAAACCAAGGCTGAACTTCCCAGTCTTTCTTACAAGATTAAAGGTTTAAATAAATGCTACTTCTGTAAGAGGTAATTTTAAAACAATATTTTCCTTTTTTTAGTATTATTGGTAACACTTAATGGAACAAGGCTGAGAGATCTATTTGAATCTGATCTATTGTACAAGTGCAGTTCAGTATTCTCCATGAACAAAGACCTTTCAAATGAAAGCATGACCTCTAAACCAAACCTGCAATGAAACGAATGTAATGAAATGTTGGGTTGACTGAAAATAAATAGTATTTGTCTTCCATTCAAATCCGTTTATCTTAAAGAGGAGATCGGCACATGTGGAGCAGAAAGGTGCTTGCATGGACCGAATAGCCACCAGAGGTATGTTGTCAACTAAGCTATTAAATGACATTTTCAAAAAGCTGCATCGATTTCATGATGTTTTCATCCTGCAGGGAAAATAGAAACACAAGTAAGTCATTTCACGTTAATCAATAAAATGCTTGGTGTCAATAAACATATTTTTTGTGAAATTAAAATTAATTGTTTCTATCATTAAGGAGCTTATTATGTTGAACAGATAAAGCAGTCTTACATTTTGGCAGCAGTCTATAAACTCATCTATGGTAACAACACCATCCTTATTTTTGTCCATTTTCTGTTATAAAGACACAGAAAATCAAAACTACAGTTTTTAATAGTGTTCCACATCCAAGAGCAAAAAAAACAAAGAGTTATATAATAGAACAGGTTATTATAGAGGAACTTATTTAATCACACACACACACACACACACACACACACACACACACCCCGTAGTGGTAAAATGTCTTCACACCTGGAAAAATATCTCAACATGTTGCCTTGGCGTTTCCTCTTTAAGAATGGGATACGTCCACTTGCCCATCATGTCATAAATGGCTTTCATTATGTCTAACATTTCCTGTGAAATCACAAAAAAAATTAATTGATTTTTTAAAACATTTACATTCTTTGACTCATGTTACAGTTTCCTTCTATGGAACATGTAATACCTCTTTTGTTATATATCCATCTTTGTTAATGTCATACAGGTTAAATGCCCAGTTGAGTTTCTCCTGAACGGTGCCTCGTAGCAGTATAGAGAGCCCCATTACGAAATCCTGCAACCAGATCAATCACAAACACCCCGATTCATCCATATCTAAAGTCTGTTCAGCATAATTACCACAGTGTTGTTGAATCTGAATGGAAGCTGTTTGGCCAATTTTCAGGAAGGACGCAGGTCTGACAGTAGTTCTTGTTTATGAATTGACTGAAGAAAGCCAAACCTTATCATTTATTTAGTAATTTACAAAGGGAGTCCCAGATTTTTCATATAAACACAAGTATTTGTTGACATTGTTTAGTTTTCTGTGAAGAGCCGTTTATTTAGTAACTTTGGAAGAGGACTTCAGTATCAGTGCAGTGTAACATTTGAAGACAAAGCTGTGACCATGTTTTCCGTCACGGCGGAAAAATTCTTTAGGCAGTTTCTTATTGACTATAATAAAAGAAAAATAGAGGTTGCTAAAGAATTTATCGCCTATGCCTTCTATATAGGGATCAAATGAGCTACAAAACATTAAGTTTAACAAAATAGACAAAATTTAAAAAATTATGAATAAAATACAACAGGACATACACTTCACCCTTGATTTCCCCTACCCCTACTTACTGGACTTCGGATTCCCTGTAGAAAATCCCGCGCTGGACATCATTTGGTATTACCGAACAAATGCTCGTACAAGTCCAGGAATCGATGATGGAAGTATGGGTCTTTCATGATTTTTAAACTTCCCTAACCACTGCGCCACCATGCCGTCCGTTTCATAATCATTTTTCCTAAATAAATATTATAAATTTTAATCCGTGTTGATAAATAATTAGGAGGCCTGAGGATATTAAGTAAAAAACAAGCTCATAAAGCTGATTCCTATTATTAATTAAGTTTATTAGCAATGGTGGCTCAGTGGTTAAGGTTCTGGATTACTGATCTGACGGTCGGGGGGTCAAACCCCACTGTCACCACGTTGCACAGTGCAGCTTACTGGGTTATCAAAGGCCGGCCAGGTCTCTTACTGTCTATGGTGAGAGGCATGTAAAAGAACCATTGCTGATTTTCGTAAAGAATAGGACACTGGGTTGCTGTCAGCTTGTTTCTGCTCTGTGATGGCCTGGAGAGCTGTCTGGGTTGTGAGCTCATTCATACGAGGGGCAGACAGTGCTTTCCCTCCAAGTATGTTAGACCACCCCCAAATATGCATGCGCAGCAGGTTGAAAAGAGGCGTGTAGCAGCATTGCATGTCATGGAGGGGGCATGTGCGTGCTTGCACCCCTCCCTGGTTGGTGGTGGGGAAGGCAATGTATGAAGGGTGGGAATTGAATAAATTTGGGGAGAAAATGTGGTGGAAGAAAATTATTTAAATAATTACTGCTCCGAAGGTTAAGGGTTCAAGCCACTACTACTGTTGGGTCGCTGAGCAAGGCCCTTAACCCTCAATTGCTCAGTTATATAAAAATAATGAATGTAAGTCACTTTGGGTAAGGGTGTCTGCCAAATGCCATAAATGTAAGTGTTATCAATAAACTTTCATTAATTTACGATTATTTATGATGACTAACTTCAATTTAAATACTAAATCTACTATAATTATAGAAGGTTTTTAATAAATTAATTGTAACCCATTTCTATTAGATGTAAAAGAGACAATAGCATCCAGAACCAGGTCATGTATTTTAGTGCACTCAAAACGTTTTATAGCAAAGTATGGACATAAATCTAACAGACACAAGACCAGTATTAGAACATCGTGTGATAAATCTGAGGAGACACTGAAGCTTCATATCATAACACTACAGTCTTGATACACATGTGGCAACATTTCTTACTTCAAAACTCACTGTGCCGTTGTGATCTGTATCAAATGCGTTGAACAGAAAATGTGCATACGTGGATGCATCTGAAACAGAAAGCCAAACACTGTGATTTCAGTTTTAACAGAATTCTCTATCATTTTTAATTCCCTATCTGACAATAACATGGTATTCAGCTAATTAGGTTTCCTTTTTCATTTAAGTTCAATATTAGCAGGTTTGCTTTGTATTTGGCACAGAAATCACACTAAGCACTTCTGTGTTTACTGCTTACATACATTCCTAATTCACACTAATACAGAACTGAAATCATGAGATAAAGATTGGCTTTGAAGAATAGGCTGCACCGAATATAAATTATTCCAATTATGCCAGTTCTCCTTTTAGGATTTTGAGGTATTTTATATATTTCATACTCAAAGGCCTTTTTATTAGACAAAATATTCACTAAAGAAACTTTATATTTGTTATTAATTAAGCTTGTTACTTTGGACAGACTATACAAATTACTGCAAGAAACCACTGCAATATATACAATTTAAACATCAACACATATACTAACCTCCTTGTGGAAAGAACTGTGCGTAAATGTCTTTAAATGTGTCTTCATTGACCACACCACTGGGACATTCCTAAAAAAAGAAAATCATTATTTTATCATGTAGTATGTGTTTCAGCGTGTTTTTTTTTATTTATTTTTTACAGTTATGTAATAATAAAAAAAATTAAAAAAAA
>JBCNYG010000010.1:7469156-7490481 GCA_039654305.1 Porochilus rendahli | reverse complement strand
TATATATATTTTACAGTATTTGCACATAACTTTAGAAAATAAATTAATTTTTTTTATATAATAATAATAATAATATATATTAATAATAATACAATGTATGTATAATAATACATATTATATAATAATATGCTGCACAAATTACAACAGGACTGACAGTGGGTTTATTATTCCACAACCCCTTGTTTTTAGAGCTAAAACGTATTTCACTTGAAAAAATGAAGTAATAAGCAAAAAGCAATTTTACATGCTATAAACTTCATGTATGCAGTAATGGTATCTCATTCCAAATGGCTTTTCTCTCAAAAATGAAGAAGCTATTCATGTTGAGAGGCTTTATTCATCATTCTCTTTGTTGTGGGAGTTGATTATTCTTCACTGTATCAGTGTAGCTGATTCAGCAACCAAAATGAAAAGGAAAGCTCATCCCTGATTTATAGCAAGACCTCTCGACTGGAATTGAACCAAGTGCTTAAAAGATAAGGCAGTGTCACTATAGTGTCATTAATAAAATACCAAAGAAAACCCAAGCATGCAGAGAAAGCTTTAGGGGAGGTCCATCTTCACTTGACATTTAATAGCCAGTTTATTTCTAAATTTAAAGTACACAATGTGGAAGAACAGCATTGATTGCATCATATATGGTTTTATTATCAGTATTTCACGAAAGCAGGTAATTGTTGTACTTACAAAAGCAGAAGCACTGTGGTTAGGATACAAACACTAGGGTTGAAGCATTACAGCTGTGTTTTATGTAAACATGCAGACTAAGTTCTTGCAATAAAGTCCTAGAGTGCCATACACCATATGGCCAGAGTGTGTGGGCACCTTACCATGGTGGCACGGTGATGCAGTGATTAGCACTGTAACCTCACAGCAAAAAGGCCTTTCTGTGCAGAGTTTGCAGGACCCTCCTGTGCTTACAACAGTTTCCTCTGTGTACACTAGTTTTCTCCCATGGTCCACAGACAAGCAGGTCAGCTATACTGGCTACTTAAAATCTTCTATATGTATGACTGCGTGTATGAATAGTTGCTTGTCTCTGTGTTAGCCCTATTCTCAACATTCACCTCATTTTTAGTGCGTAATGGTTAAATGAGACTGTTTCAGTAAGCTGTTAATCTCTGCCAGGCAAAACCATACACATCACAGCAATGTGTTAATGTATTGATATGGCACTGCAGAAAGCTCCATCAGTGCCCTGCCAAACATCTCTCAGATCTGTGCCACTAGCCCTGGTGCAGAAGCCACTCTCTTGGACATACATCATGTGACAATGTATCTGCTACATCACAAGTGTAAAACTCAAGGCCCATGTGCCAGATTCGATCATAATGAATCTTAATGCTTATAATTTAAAGCAAAAAAAATTATTCTAGTCCACAATTTTTTAAATAGCCTTCTAGTTTGGAGTCATCATCTTTAGCAATCTGTAGACATGCAGGTCTGTTTGAAGAGTAATGGATGTCTCCTTGCAACTCTGCCATGTACACCAATGCTGTTTAGTGTTCTCCTGATAGTAGACTCATATACATTACCATTAGCCAATGAGAGAGAGAGAGAGAGAGAGAGAGAGAGAGAGAGAGAGAGAGAGAGAGAGATTTTCTTAGAAGTTACCTTAGTTTTCTTTGAAACTTTGTAAACTAGTATACACAATTCTCTTGGAGTGGTATTTGTTGGCCAGCCAATCCATGAGAGAGTAAAATGATCTTCAATCTCCTCCATCTCCTCCATCTGACAGTGGAATAATGGAGTCTAAACTATTTAGAGATTGTGTTTGTAACCTCCTTCACCATGATAAACATCAAAAAACATTTTTTGAGGTCCATTTGAGGTCCTCTTTTTTGTGCAACAATACACATCCTCAAACATTTGTTGTAGCACTCAGACTTTGGCTATATCGAATACTCAAACCTGCATACTCACTACCCAGCATAAAAAAGGTTGCTTATTTGAATGTTTTTTAGTCATGATTACACCAAGCATTTGACATTACATTATGTCAATAAACCTATGCAAGGTCACAAGATTTATATCAGTTCAAAGTTGTTGTTGTTTTTTTTTTTGCAAGATATTGTGTCAAGGATGGGAGAGTCAAACCACTGTTTAAAGTCTTCTCCATCACATTCCAAAGATTCTTAATGGGGTTAAGGTCAGGACTCTGTGGGGCCAATTTATGAGTGGAGAACTATAGTCATGGAACATGGCGTGGATGGTTATCCTGTGTCCTGCTCGTTGTCAGTGCATGCCCACCACAGGAACCCTAATAAGGCTGCCAATTCGCTACATTCACACTGATTGCCTTTGAGGTATTGCTGACCTGCATGAAGATGTGCAGCAATAATACTAAAAAAAAAACAAAAAACAAACAAACAACAACAAAAAACCCCACCGAGATTTATTATTAACGAAACTCAAACCCAAAAATCAGATGCTCATATGCCATCATTGAGTCTAATTCAGAGTAAAAAACACACAAACTCAAGTAAGCAGACAAACATGCAGGTAAATAAATGTTTGTAGCGAAACCTCCGATATCATAAGTTCGAGAGAGCATGAACTCATTAAGCTGACAATTAATCTAGCAAGACTAGTGATACAGATGAATGTGGAAATCAGCAAGGCAGTAAAAAGCAAACCCAGGCTTGGACACCTAACATCTAAAGCCATGTAAAGAGCTCAACTTTTAGGCAGCACCTAAAGCTATACATTTAGGCTACTGTATAATGCAAACTGAGTAAAGTTGACATACTACCCAGTTGACATACTAATCATGTAGCATGCAAAGGCACCACACTACATTTACAGCATGGTATCCTATCCTTCAGCTACAGACTCTAAATAACCAAAAGAAGAATGCTACCCCATGGATAAACGAATAGCACAAATGGCTGACCAAAGCAAAGGCAAATGTAATGTGTTATATATTTCTGCTGTTGCAAAAAAATAAAAATATACAATCACAGTGAAGGTAATTTGTGAGTCATCTAAATCAGTTTGTGTTCTGTTACAAGCTGAAGTAAATTTATGCTTGCTAGTATGTGCAAAGTTAATGCTAATGTTAATTCTAAAGATATCTGGCTTAAAATACAGCTGAGATGGTGAAATTGTACGTCTGATTTATGTGCTTTGTATACTATGTTTGCATTTTCATTGACTATACTAATGGGAGCCATAAGACCATATACTGAGTATTCAGTCATAGCCTTTGAAAGATCTTTGTTCTTAAAATTAAATATGGTGTCCACTCACACCTGATTATCATCCCATTGGCTGAAAACACCTGACTCTGATTTGATCCTCAAATTAGCTGCTAATTCCACAGGTTGACTTAATTTTGCCATTCTCAAATATGTAGTACTGGAACATTTTCCTCAATAAATAAATACATTTTATATATATAAGTAAAATCTCAAGCAAAAATCATTCCCCACCCTAAAGTCAGATAGAGTTTAAGCCCCCTTCAAGCCCCCTACAAAGCTAATCTCACCTTCATAGCATAGTATAATACTGATATAGTATATATTGTATATATAGTATACCTATTTCCTTTAAACTAGCAGTTGTCAAACTTCCAATTTAAAAACCTTACCTTGACCCCTGTGAGCTGTTCAAATATAGACCAATATCAAACCTCCTGTTAGCTCCAAAATTTTAGAAAAATCTGTGGCACAGCACTTATATTCATAATCTATGCAAGAATAACATTCATGAAATGTATCATTCAGGATTTCAGCCTCATCATAGCACAGACACAGCACTCATAAAGGTGGTAAATGACCAAAGCTATGTCTCCCTGTGGGTCTTACTGGAATTAGTGCAGCTTTTTACGTTATTAATCATGCTATCATACTTGACTAGTGCTGGTTTAGACCTTATTTAACTAAACGTTATCAGTTTGTAGATGTAAATCGTGACTGTATGTTCTAATGTTGGGTTTGGTGTTCCGCAAGGTTCTGTTTTAGGCCTACTGCATTTTTCTCTATATATGGTCCATTTGGGTAATATAATTGATGAACATAATATTAGCTTCCTCTTGTTAAATTCTGATAAAACAGAAGTACTTACATTTTCTTAGCCGACCCCTTGTTGTTTATGATCCACCAGATCCACTTGGATGAAAAGGTGCAGGCTACTTACTGATACCTTGAATAATGAAGACTAATCCAGGCAGAGCTTGCTCGTACAATGCCCAACAGTTATGGGACAGCCTTCCTGTTGTTATTCCAGACCAACTCACAGTCTCAGTGTTTAAGACTAGGCTGAAAACTTACTTGTTCAGTTAAGAATGTTGTAAATAGCATTTTATTAGTTAAAGAGGCAGATCTGGAGGTTTTCAGACATTGATAGTTCTGGTAAACTGTAATGTTTAGATGCTGTCACTCCCTTACTATCTAATGCTTACCCAGGTCCGTCATCAGTGGAGTGGCTGATTTCCTTATGTCACAAGGTGCACTCACATTTGTCTTACTTGTCTTACTTCTGGTCTCTTGAGCTATTCAGCACTGATAAACTCTCTTCTTTTACCATTACTTATGAGCATACCTAACAGCACTCTCACTCTCACTCTCACTCTCTCTCTCTCTCTCTCTCTGTTTTTTTATGTACACATCCTTCTTCTGTACCTGTGATCCTGATCCTTCTGCTCTCTGAATCCTGTGATCCATCCTGACATGCTACTACTGGTTGGAGTTCTCTTCTTGGAAGCCTCTCGTTCCTGCTGATGATGACCATGTGCCTTGGACCTTATTCCATGCTTCCATGCTATTTACATGTTTTACGATTACAATTACCAGTACAGCTATAAGATAACCAACTAGACTTTATGCTAAACTGTAGTGAAGTTTCTGCTACATGATTTGTAGTTTTATCTGGTTTCATCCAAATGAGAATAATTTCCCCTTTTGAGTCTCTGATAAAAATACCTAAACATTATGACTACATCTAGGACACAAAACTGATAATGATTATGCTCTATTAATGAGGAAATACAGGGAATTCTGAAGGGCTCAGAAATATTCAATCACCACTCTTGAGTTTAAAACCAATAACATGGAGCAGGAAATACTACAAAAAAGGAAATGTGCATTTACAAGAATTTAGATAAATTAGAAGGATCAGCTGTGAACCGTGCATAGTGAAACACTTAGTAATGCTAGCAATGTATTAGCCACAAATTCTGCTAATAAGTTAGTTACAGTGGAAAAATAAAGCAGTTAGTGTTTTTCTTTATATGGTGAATCGAAAAGTATCTGGTGGAAAGAAAGCCCAAGAGATATATATATTGATGATGAGTGGTGAGTGATTAGTATATAATGCAGGGTAGTGGTGCTGATGAAGGAAGTCTGGTTCAAAGCTAACAGATGCTAGGGAGCCCCAATGCATTCTACAATTATGCATTATTCATCCACCCATCGATACATTATCTGTACTTCTTAGCTGGGGGAAGATGAAGCCAATCCTAGCTCACTTTAGGTGTGCAGGGTACACTCTGAAAAGGTCAGCAATCTATCTCAGAACTAACACAGACAAGAACAACCATTCATACACACATTCACACCTGTGGACAAATTTGAGTAACCAGTTGACCTAATGTACATGTGTTTGCACTGTAGGAGGAAACCAAAGCACTCAAATAAAACCCAAGTAGAGCGATAACATGTGAAGTCCACATGTAAAGGTCCCAGTCAACTACAAGATTGAAACCCAGAACTTCCCTGCTGTGTGGTGACAGTGCCAACCACTCAGCCAATAAATACAATATAAACGATATATGAAAAACAAATTCACTGAGCTAGAAACAAACGAGAGGAGGTTATCTCCATCTTACAATGGACATGTAGTTTTGAATCCAGTCGGGAACTAGTGATTAAGGATTAGATCAAAAATTTTTGAATGCACAGTGACTGAAATATTATAATCTATGAGCATACGTTCATCAGCAAAATCACTTCTTAGGAAAAGAGTGTTTCATGGTTTTATTCACTTAAGTTACTTCATATTGGTCTCGGCCTCTAAACACCAGCAGGAAGAAAATCAATCAAAGCACATTACGCTTCTACATTTTAGACACATCTTTCCAACTGTCTCTTTTATGGAACCAGAAATTATCTGAAACGGTCTCTCTAATTGCACATCAGGGACAGACCTTTCACATGCATTAGTCCATCCATTATTACACTGACGCGCTAACAACAGTTAGAAGCTTGAATTTATTATCCTCTATGGAGTATCAGAGAAATCAGAGTCTCATAACAAATAGAGCACGGTTGATTTGTAGATAATAATGCACTATATATAATACCTGCAGGCTTATGACATATGGTGTTTTGTCATTTAGGACAACTGGTGGTACTCAGCTGATTGATGTCCTGTTAGATATCGTTATACAAACATGGTCCTGCCAAAAAAGTCACCATTTGGATTTAAATAAGTAAACATCAAGCAAATACCAAAAGAGATTGGTGAAATTACTGGGACTGAGTTATGACCTGTCCCATGCATTATTACACCGGAAATGCGGTCAGAACAAAATCTTAAGTGACCATGATCGATCATTTAAATGTTTAGTGAAGTAATGAAATATTAACAGAGGAACAAATGGCCATGTTTAATTGTAAAAGTAAAATCATTTCCATGCACTGTACACAATGTAAATATAAAGCACAACTTGAATTTTTTATTTTTCAACTTGAAAATAAAGAAGAAAAAGAGGTTAACAAGGCCATGGGCCAACTCTGTACTAAAGTAATCCTTTTCACCAAGAAATACATGGATCCACATGTCAATTATTTTAAGATTTTGGTTATGAATGAGTTTTATAGTGTTTTTTACATATAGAACATTACCATAAGTTTCTTCCATGCGCAGTACTAATATATGCATGTACTGTAGGTTAACACCATATTAAAAGCATATTGAGTGTTAAGATGTAATTACAATAGAAACATTTACATTTGCACGTACAATGGCAAATTCCAATGGCATTTTTACTCCACACAGCTACATAAAAATACAATGATTACAGGAAAAGGAAATATACTTGAACAAAACCACAAGGAAAATTTACATTTTAATTATTTATTCAACAAAAATATCAATAGATGCAATATACTTTTGTATATTAAAAAGTAAGAAAAATAAAATAAAGTATAACCTGGACCTCAGAAGAATATCAGACGCAAAAAAAACTTCTTGATTTGCATAATCGTCCACCAGTCTCTGATCTGTTTGCTGAGAATTTTTACCACTTTTCCCTCAGTTGGAAGATGTTTTAGGGATTTCATAATAATTTGTTTTTCTTTTAGTCATGCTTTTGGTGGATTTGCTAGTATCCTTCTTAATATTTTCATGTTGAAAGGTCCACTACTGATTTAGCTTTAACTCCCAGACAGAAGGCCCCATCTTCAAGAACTCTAATGTGATGCAGAATTCATAGTTGAATCACTAACTGCATACTATCCATTCCCGGGTGGCAGAAAAACAACCCTAAAGCATAAGAGGTTCTCCACCATGTTTCACAGTTGGTATGATGTTTAACTCCTTCTCATGTACGCACTGTGACTGTGGCCACAGAACTATATTTTAGAGTTTCTTGTCCAGAGCAGATTTTATTCCAAAAGGCGCCTTATTTTAAAACAAATGTTCTTACACACATATTTGATCTTAAATAAGTACAAAATAGATTTACAAAATTCTAAAATGTTTAAATTTATAAAAATGGTCTTTGACGTGGAAAGTACTTAGCTTCACATTAGGTTTCAACTTGGTGTACACATTTATTCCTTATGGCAACACAAGAAGATACTCAGCCATTATTCTCCCATAATTTGAATGAGTCCTTCTTTTCCTCTAGCTCTCACAGCTGTGGGAAAACACGTTTACTCATTATTCAGTGTGTAGAAAGCCAACAAAAAAAAAGCTCTGTACAAAAATGTAATAAATTACAAATATGCAGCTGATGGAGCAGTATGTTTCTGCCAAGGGTGTCCTGTGCTTCAGATACCTAGCCTGCTGCTCTGCCAGCTTTGTGTGCTCAGAAGAGGGAATGGCCTATGTTCCGACAGCCCATTGGTCCGACAGTCCTACTCATATACAATTTTAATCAGTTGGACACCTTGCTCAGTTCAGTTGGGTTAGGGTTATGGTATGGGCTGCAACTGTTGTACCAATCAGCTGTTGGAATACAGGGCTGTAACCCTCAGATTATAGATATTCTGAAAAGTTTCCCTTTTCCACTATTTTATGATGGATCTGAGATCACATGTGTTTAGCTGTGGCTTGTGCCCTTGTCGTTTATGCACCAAAATTCCTCAGATCATTTAATGATATTATGCACCATAGAGGATGAATTATTATACTGACACTGATATCTGTCTACAACACACGCTTCCACCGTGTGATGTTACATTAACAGGTGCCTGAAAAACATGAGAAGATGACATCACTTCTGGGCTAAGCTAACATCCGGCTTTCTTTTTGCATAGTTAAGTTTTAACTTCTATTTGTGGATAAAATTTATGCATTTATTACATTGATAATGAATTTTACTGATTCATTCACTTTTTTAATACACTAATTTTACTTGTAGCAAAGTATTTTCGCCAAGTTATTAAAAGTATTAGTGAAAAGTAGTATTTATGCACTTACTTAACTAAAAAATTTGAATACTTTCTCCACTACTGATGGAAACTAATTGTGAAAAATTGTTATAAAATACTGTATATCATGATAGTTTTTAAAATTGATATCATACCATGAAAATCTATAACATCACAGCAACCCTAGACAAGAGAGAAAGTTCTCAACATGATCGATAGGACTTTTGAAGGAGGGTGAGTAAATTAAAATATCATCAATGTACTTCCCAAAATATCCCTGAGCATCTCATTGATAAAACTCTGCAGGAATACAAATGGGGCACAAGAAATTCCGTATGGCATGACATTATAATCATAATATCCAGAGATGGCACAGAAAGCTGTTTTTCTCCTCAACATCAGGTTTCATGACCAATGGATTAGCACATTCACCTTACAGCAAAAAGTCCAGAGTTCGGGAATTTCTGTGTGGAGTTTGCATGTTCTCCCTGTGCTTTCATGGGTTTCATCTGAGTACTCTGGTTTCCTCCCACAGTCCAAAAACATGCACATTGGGCTGACTGGTGGTTCCGAATTGCCCCTAGGTGTGAGTGTGAATGGTTGTATGTGTGTTGTCCCTGTAATAGCCTGGTGAGCTGTTCAGGGTGTACCCCGCCTTCGTCCGGATGTCGGATGAGACACGCGACAGCCTCCCTGTGACCCTAATTAGAATTAAGCAGTCTAGAATATGAATGAGACTTCAATGTCTGCAAAAGTTCTCATAGAGGCATTTTTATCATTGTGGTACATCACATTCTTTCAAATTACACCTTTTAATCATTTGAAAACTGAGATTACTAAAGACTGCAGTTTTGCAATTACATTTTTTTTCATTTTTTGCTTGATACAATATACTCAGTAGTCTGTGGTCTGCTCTACTCTTTATGGTGAATCATAAATTTTCAAAAGGAGACAGATCTGGACTGGCAGCAGGCCAGTCAGGCATATGCACTCTGTCTATGAAACCTCTCTGTTATAGCTCAGGACTGAGGCCTTTCACTGTCTTGCTGAAATAAGCATGGACTTCTTGGGAAAAGACATTGCCTTGATGGCAATATTTGTCCCTGTAAAATTCCAATATACAGCTCCGCATAAATATTACTTCCATACACATGCAACTCACCCATGCTTTGGCCACTGATGCAATTCCATACCATTACAGATGCTTGCTTTTGCTGCCATTCACTGATAATCCGAATGTTTCAGCTTTGGCACAGATAGCTCAGCAGCATTTCTACATAGAATTGATACGTGCGTATCTCCTTGAACAATTCAGTTTTGGGTTGCACTTTGGGCTATATGGGCAGACTGTGTTAAGTGTCAATGATTTTCCAAAGTACTTCCTTGCCCATTTTCCTATAGTAGTAACAGTAGCATGACACCTTCTAAATTAGTACCACCTGAGGGCTAGATGGTCCCACACATCCCAGAGTAGTTTTTAACCTTCCCCTTTATTAATGTATGTTAGAATTCCCTGAAACTTTACACAATATTTTGAGCTATAGATTTAGGAAGATGTAAATTTTATGGAATCCTGCATTGTTCAACATTAATTTTGTATTCATTCATGGTCAGCTGACAATGGAGTTGTTTGCCTCCCTGTACTAGAAGCAGAGCTGCTACTGTCTTTCTTAGTGAGGTTCAGGCAAGTATTACTAATCTGCATAGACTTTGATGTTTCAGATGAGATGCCAGGCAAAGAGGGCTTTAGTAAATACTGGTTATAGTCATGTGGCAGGTTGTTTATGCAGGAAGCTAAACTGGTAGATCAGGGAGTCGAGGGTGGCCTTGTCTTCCTGGCACACTGACTTCATCAGAACATGGTGTTAAGTCCCTCTACAAAAGCAGCTTTCAGTACAGAAACATTGCGTCACTCCTTGCTTAAAGCATGTGAAATTACATAGCATATTTTCAGCAGTGTTTCTCATTTCTTTTCAAGAGAACAGTGTATTTATAAATACATATCCATGGTGTCGAATGGCAAAACATTAGTAAGTTTAAACAAAGTGGTACATGTTTGCAGGTGGAGTATGTCCTATGCATGAGACATGAAGATTGGTGACTGTAAGGTGGTGGGAGGGGGTGGTGTTGGTAGACAGCATTGGATGGTACTCTGTGGGATGCTGGTAAAGGTGAAAAAGAAGAGGAGGAGAGAGAGAAGTGAACCAAAGATCACATGTAAACTAAAGGAGAAAGTCAAGTGCCATCTTGAAAGAGAAAGGAGGACAAAGGAGACTTGGTGGTAGAATGAGGAAGTTCAGGAAAACATCAAGGGGAAGTGATTAACAAAAAAGAATGTGATTAAGAACATTAAGGATGTGTTGACAAGTGAGGAGAGTGCATTGGGAAGGTGAAAAGAGTATTTTGAGAAGCTGATGAATGAATAAAATGGGAGAGAGAGAGAGAGAGAGAGAGAGAGAGAGAGAGTTAGAGTATGTAGTGAATCAGGAAGTGCGAATTAGTAAGGATGAGCTGAAATATAAAGAAGATATAATGAAGGGTTGAAAAACAGTTGGCCCAGATGATATACCAGTGGAGGCATGGAGATGTTTAGGCTACATAACAGTGGAGTTTAAACCAGACTGTTCAACAAAATCATGGAAGGTGAGAGGATGCCTGATTAGTGGACAAGAAGTGTCTTTGTAACAATTTACAAGCCCAAAGGAAATGTGCAGAGCTGCATTAACTACGGAGGCATAAAGTTGACGATGCACACTATAAAGTTATGGGAAATCTTTTGGCGTGAAAGTGGTGTTTAATGGTGCTTTGTGAGACTTATTAACCCCAAGATTTTACTTTTTCTTGTAATTTGCTCTTAGTGTTCCTTGGGGATTTTTTCTTTGGCTTATCTTCCTCATCACTGGATGTCAGGGAACAATAAATTTAGGGCCTCTTTCAGGCAAGTTGGTAACAGTTCAAGTTGATTTTGATTTTTTTTTTTTTTATTGTTGCTATAACAATAGAAATTTTTAGGTGAGTCGTCATTTATTAATTTGTTTATTACCATTCCTCACTTATGATAATTAATACCCTTCTCCCTCATTTTAATTGTTTGTTCTCTCCTTATGTTGATGGATGATTAAAGGAATTAGGCCTGTGTCCCCTCATATTGAGAACCTCTGAATTACAGTTTCAATGTTACTGCACATTCCAGTCAACTTAAAAATGTACAATTTAAATCAGGAACATGCTTTAGTTACATTGTGTCATGTATGCCAATAACTGTGCCATACTGTGTGCATTTTGGGTGTTTTTCTCTAAATGAATACACTGCAATTAAAGATTGGATTTTTTAAAAAAAAAAACAAACAAAAAAACTTGAAGTAACTTGAAGCAAAAGATGGATTTTTTTTTTCGTAATCATTGTACTCATCTTTACAAGAGGTGCCAAGAACTTGTAATGCCCTAAACATTTATCTTCAGCAATACCAAAACTACAGAATATTATAATTAGCTTGTGTTATGCCCGGTTAATAAACACACAGCACAGTGTGTAATTGAATACCGCGCAGGCAGTCTGAGCCTGAACAGGTTCTTTGCTGTAGGAGAAAGCTCTGTTTAATTAAACAGGAATGTCATTCTTTGCCTATTTTGCACACAGGATGAGAAAGTCTCAGAGTAATTACCATTTAAAGAGCCACTGCTTCTCTCACTATGCCATCACTTTCTTTGGCTTTTGACAAGTCAAAAGTTCTATTAACATAATTTAGCCCGGAGGAGTAACACATGGTTCATTACACTTTATAAATAAGCAGAGTGTAATTAAAAGTGTTTTTCTGTCTTGTCACCCATAATCATTCAATAATTAGCTCATATAGTATTATGGTTTAGCTGTGAAATGAATTCATGTTTAAAAAACGTCTCTAACATTCATACCTCTGCAGCGTAACAGACTGCAGCCGGCACTGCATATCAGACATGCTGTAGAGGAAAAGCCTAAAATATTGGAAAATAATATAGCTTGAAAACAATAAGTTAATATGATATGTCTTGAATGAATATAATAAAGCCTGTTTCAGTCAGTCTTGGCTAGGTTTAAAGACACTGCAACCTGAGTTATATTTACACAGTTGTGGAAAACACACTGGAAGCAAATAATTTAAATAAAACACACTGGGAGCAAATAAGCAAAATTTGCTTGAAAATTGCTTAATAATAATAATAATAATAATAATAATAATAATAATAATAATAATAATAATAATAATAATAATAATAATAATAATACCACAACACACTTAGACCAATCACAAGTACATTTTATTTACCTCGTTTTAGTACTGTATTGACTGAAATGGTGATAGAGTGACATAGATTCTTGGAGCTGAGTAATTGTATAGCATTCAGGACCACAATTGTGAATGACCTAACGAAACACATCAAAGGAAAAAAAAAGATGTGTTTTTTGCACTGTAAACTTAGGAATCAGAACATTCATTCATTATTGCACTGCTTCATCCTATTAGAGTTCAAGGAGGCTGGAGTTTAGCTGACTATGGTGAGTATGGGGTACACCCTAAACAGCTTGCCAGGCTATCACAGGGCCAATACACCCACACAAGCACGGGAAGACCATGCAAACTCCACACAGAAATGCCATCAATGAACCTGAAACTGGAACCCAAGACCTTCTCGTTTTGTGTTACTTGTGACCCATTTATATTGCAAATGTCACAAAAATAGCAAAGTAGTTTGGACATACTATTGAGAATGGGTACAATAATTCCAC
This sequence comes from Porochilus rendahli, assembly GCA_039654305.1. Taxonomy (NCBI): domain Eukaryota; kingdom Metazoa; phylum Chordata; class Actinopteri; order Siluriformes; family Plotosidae; genus Porochilus; species Porochilus rendahli. The sequence goes on along the minus strand of JBCNYG010000010.1, from coordinate 7,477,116 downwards.
ATTTTTATATAAAAAAATATAAAAAAAATTTAAAAAACACTGTGAAATAGTCTTTTTATTTTAGTCTAGAGATGTTCAGGACACAAGGCCACCTGTTCTGACTATAACTGTCATAAACGTTTTAAAAGCATAGTATATCAGTATATCAAATGCCTATTACTTGAATTCTGCCTTTGTGCTATCTAAAACCCATCAGCAGACCCCAAAAGACCACTAGATCACTTAAAAGGAGAAAGACTGATGCCCAGTGAACTACATGATTAAACAGAGAGAGGCTTTTAGTACTTTTAGAACAGCCATTTCACAAAATAATAAGAGTGGACAGTGCATCAGTGTTTCTGTAATTGACAGTAATTACAGGAAGGCTAGTAGATGGTTTTGGCAACAGGGTAATGATTAAAAGCAGAGGTATGTCTAGGGTGAACTGAACTCAGGGGCTTAGCCCACATGTTATCTACATGTTCAGAAATCAGTTATGTATTTCCTATATATGCAATACCATTTCATGAGTTAGTCTGCACTGCTACAAAGACAACAATTACAACATAGAGAACATGGCCAGGCTTGTTAAATGTCAACCCATGTCATGGTCCCAACATTCAAATGGGAATGTAACCCATACTGGCAGGACATGCTTGGGGCTATCTATGGCTTTAGCCAGATAGCTGGTCTTAAGCATGCCCCTGATCAAGAGTAACCTACTTACCCCATTTCCTGAAAAGTTAGGATACTGCAATTTTTTAAAAACAAACAAAAAAAATCTACATCTGTGATTTGTTAAGTCATACAAACAATTAACAAACATATAAAAGTACAAGAAAAAAAATCTTTGGGAAGTGCATGACTTTTAATCCCTTAGGTAACACTGCCAGAAAAACTGTCATGCTATTGTGACAAATGTACGTTCAAGGGCTAAACTTTTGCTTAACACGTACATCCCAAATATAACCTGCAACTGTATTATTCAAGGAGGATGCCAAACAAACTTTATGCACATATGTCACTGAGATCTCTCTAGACCCGAGATCATCTCAGATAGTTTGAAAGACAGTGGAGCCTGATGCTGTGCTCAGAGAGGTCCACATGACAGCTTGTTTTTGGGAAAACTGAGCATAGTTCACAGTTCTAAATGCCATCGCTCAAAATGACCATCGAGACTATCCAAAAGGTGCAAAAGTCATTATCTGTGATGGTATAAGGAACATTAGTGACCACAGCATGGTTGAGCTGCATTTGTGTTAAAGTACTGTGTTGATGCAAAGGTGTATATTCGGATATTATAGAGTTATAAGTTGCCATCAAACCAATATCTGTTCGAGAAGTCGAATACCAGGCCTCGTTTTTGCTCAAACTACAACAGCACTATTCTATGACTTCATAGAAACAGTGTGTGTGAGTGTGTGTGTGCGTGCGTGTGCATGTATATATTTGTGCATTTGTCCGGCCTGTTGCCAATTAAAAATTTCTCCCAATAAAAAAATGTAAGCTGCATCATGAAGAGGAAATAAGCACAGTGTTGAGCAGCTGAGGTCTTGTATCAAGCAAGAAAGGGAAAAAATTCCAATTACTACAACATTTAGTGTGCTTAGTTCTCAAACAAATGAAAAGTCTTATTAAAAGGAAAGATGATGTAACAAATATGCCTCTATCCCCAACTTTGAGTGTACTGAAGTCATCAAATTCTAGCTTTTCTTATTTAAAAAAAACAATAAGGCTGTTCAGTAAATGTATTGAAAATTATTTCTTTCTACTTTTGACAGTTAATAACCCCTTTATGTAAATCAATTAGGAAAAGATTTTTGTTTACATTAAACTTTAGAAAACTCCAGTTTTTCTGGAAACGGGATAAGTAAACTGGCGTCTAGGACCTGTAAACTTCTGTGCACACACACTGGGTGTATGCCGTTTATGTAAAGCATGATGCCACGAAAGAGGCAAATACTCTTTCCTTTAAAATTGTGATCACCAGAGGCCCGAGTCTGCAGCTTCTATGCTCACTTAAACAATCTTGTCAGGTCATTCATTTTTAAATGTATTTTAGACAAAATCCCGTAGACATTGTATTATAAGATACTTTTTGAGTGACGTTTGTAGCTTTTTACATATATTCTTAGAAAAAATCCCATAAACACTGTATTATTAAATAATTTTTGAATGAAGTTAGTAGTTTGTAGGTTATTTAATTTTCCCATAATGTAATGTCGAATTAAGAATTATTCACAGAAGGTAAGGAAGATTTCACTAAATAGTCAATTTAATTACACAAATAAATATTCAATTCAATTCCACAGTGCCTAATTAGAATATACTGCACAAAAAACATAAAAAGCTAATTTAATCAATGTTTATAAAGCTCATTTTTACATAGTTTAACCATTGCAGTGGCAAATCATGTCAGCTCCAGCCTCTTTTTAAATTTATTTAGAGTTTAGTATACACTGCATGGAAGCATAAAGAAAAGAAAACTAAAATTAGATGTTTACAGCTCATCTTATAACCATTCCAGAGGCATATCAGGTAAGCAGAGCTAAACACTATGTAAAAACCTCTTGTTATACACAATCAGAGTTTTAGTATATACTACACAGAAGCACAAATAAGTAAAATAAAAGGAGAATTTAAAAGTAAATTTATTTTAATCATTACAGAGAAGCAGTGCTAAGGTCTGTGTAGCATGGCATGCTTTTAAACCCATGTTCCCAGATAGCGAACCAATCAGGTTGCGGTGTTCCTGTGTAGTGTATACTAATACACTGTAAAAACTTATACTTTTACGTGTCTATGATTCAAGTTCAGCAAGTAAAGATCTTTATGTTAAGTTTAATTTTTATTTATGCTATAAAATTTTTGAGAAAGTCAGAAAATCCGTTTTTGATATATTTACTTTATAGTATAGTGTCCCAAAATGCTCCATCTAAAAGAAAATTGACACATTTTGTGTCTGCCCTTCTGTTAGAATGAAAACAAAATGTGAACATGAAACAGCTATAATCAGTTGCATTCTCATACGTGAATGATAACTGACTAGTTCACATGCTAACTTTAATTGACTAGTTCACATGCTAATATTAGTTTAACTAATATTTACAGAGCACAAGAGCATGCAACTCAACCCAGTTTCGATCATTTTGAGGCATTGTTCCTAGATTTGTTACTGACATATTACACACCCTGGTAGGCAATTATGACAATCAAATTATAAGATAAGTTTTACTTCAAAGAGAAGCTCTAGCTTACATTTTTGAAGCCGCGGTAAAGAATCTGTAGCTCTTTCCGAGAGAAACGGGTCTGGGCTTCCAGCTGCTCCAGACCTTCGGGCCGATGGCGCACAGCTGACAACTCCAGTTCATCCTCGGCACTGTCTGTGGAAAACAACAACGTACACATGAACCATCTCAATGAGACTTTTCAGAAAAAGATTATGGTTTAAGAGGTCACAGGCTTTAGCAGCTGAAACTAATAATTGATGATAACCCTAAACTAAGTCTTAAAGAAGAAGACAAACATCTGTAATTCTGACCAAATCGTGCCTTGTGCCTGTAATAAGAATGCTCATGACCTGTCGTTTAGCTTTGTCTTCAATTCTGAAGCAAAAAACGTTGACTGAACTATGCTAAAATTATGGTAACTTGTTATACACTATGTGTGTGGGTTATTTATCTTGTACACATTCTGACCCCTGCCAGCTCATGCAGACACTCTTGATGAGGGATGTAAACAGATACAAAAGCATTATTTATAATGAACAGATAGTAATAGCTCCAAATACAGTTATTTAAAGAGGACATTAATTTATTTGTCATAATATTTACCTGCCTAGTTAGGGTCACAAATGCTTGAAAAAAATAAGCTTTCGATTTGTTTTTAACCAACTAAATTCATTAGAAATATGGTGACTAAAATTAACAACAACAACAACAACAACAACAAAAACCCGCCCTTTTTCCCTTTCGGTTTCTCCAAATATATATTTTTTGGGACATAGTAGCAATAGTAAACAAACAAACAAATAATTCCATTTCAGGCCATCCTTAAATCGAATACATATATTGTGAATAAAACCTATTGCAGATTGTGTAATAGTATAACAAGTCTACCCTTGACAAATCCTGCCCTTTCTAGTAGTTATTTTTGTTCATATCCACCCGTGATATTTCTAATAAACTTACTGGTCTTTTTTCCGCAAACTATAAAGAAATAAGTGATACTACTCAATAAATAAGTGAAACTGCTCAAAAGCATGTGAATAAATAAATCCGCAAACCCAACACTGCAGTTTTAAAACCAGATCGTGGATAGTTCAATAAAGACTCTTTGAATTAACCACTAAAACCACTTTTAATGACTCTTGTACATTTGAATCAGAAAACATCCAGACACTTGCATATGGATACTCGCTCCTTAAAGGACTCATTTGATAATTAGCAAATTGAAACCACTGCTGCATAAATTGAGTGAAACTGTAATCAGGGATTGTTAATTATTTACATTCTTTAATTCTTCAAGTGCCTAACATCACCGTTTCTTTTTTTTTTTTTAAATATTCTCCTGCTGATGATTAGTGTAGGCAGTAAATATGTAATAATTATTCTGAAAAACAATGTTATGAATAAACAAACAATTTACTAAAACCAATAATTATTACTTAGATTTTGAGTAAATATCAGCACCTTTCATGCATTTAACACAAAGTAACTCAGTATGTAGAAATGTGACAGTGTCCTTTCTGGTCAGTGCACAAAAATATAGGTTTTTCTTACTGCTCCAGGGTGTCTTGCCATTTTCACATCCCATTAGATACCTGATAAAAGCTTAGAGCAAACAGCCAGGTCTCTTTAGTTGTTACCAGACCTGATAGTTCAGGGCTTTGGAGTTTGTAAGAGGCACTGGACCATAAAGCACACCACATATGAGACTTTTCACTGATGGCTGGTGTGTTTTGTTGCACTTACAGAGAATGATTCAACCACCATGGTATAAAATGCAGTGGGGGTTGTGGATTGAATTTTCAAATATGTTTCTTCGAAACTTTCCTTACTTTGTTTAATTTAGGTATGACTGGTCTGATACTGGATGAATAATTAAGCTGTTTAAAAAGTAAAAATAATTACCTAACTATAATTAAAGTGACGACTTTAATTATAAAGTAACTGTGTCGTAGTGCTTGGCATGTTTGCCTCACAGCAAAAAGGTCCTGGGTTTGATTCCTAGGCTTGGGTGCTAATGAGTGGATGTTCTCCCCATACATGCATGGGTTTCCTCTGGGTTCTCCACTTTCATCTCATGTCCAAAGACATGCACATTAGGGTAACTGGTTATTCCAAACTGACTCTACGTGAGTGTGAATAGTTGTGTGTGTGTTAATCCTGCGGTGGTCTGATGAGCTGTTTAGGGTGTACCCCACCTTCGCCCAGTGTTGGCTGAGATAGGCGTATTCTCCCTACAACCTTAACAGCTTAAAGTGGTATAACAAATAAGCAACTGAGTGAGTAATTAAACTTCGTTCATTTTATTTTGAGCCGAATTAATTAAACTGCATAGTTTACCAATATCAGTAACCAATAACTGCTGTGACCAAAATTTGTTTTTAATCATATAAATATTTCAGTAACTACAGTAGAATCTCATTAATATGTGCTTTTTTAAACACTTTTCTGTTTATTATGCGCCTACCCCTTGGACCACAAATTTGTAACATGGGGATGAGCAAAAAAAGCACATTATTTGTAATTTTTCCCTGAAATTGACCATATTAGAGAATTATGACGGCATTTTGCATTGATCCATGACAGCGTTCACGCCCACACCCAAGCACATTCACATCCACATACAAGTTAAAATATATAAAATATTAGCAAAAATGCTAAACCAAGGTCTAACTTAATATGCGTTGAGGTGCATTGGACCCTGATGTGCATACTAACAAGACTCCACTGTATAGTGAAAGTAATAGAAAAGGTTTGTAGTAAGAGCATGGAATGAGGAACTTGTGGACCTGCTGATGAGCTCCTGGAGTTAATGATTCATATGACTGATTTACTAGTTGTAGTGAAAAAAGTCCCTTGTTACTCAGCAATTCATTGTACAACAAGTTACTAGTATTTAGTAATTACAAGAACAAGTATTTGGTAATTATTATGAATTATTCACCAACTATTGTAAAAAAGATATGTTATGTAATAATGAGGTATGTCCAGATGTACTGGTAGAGTTTAGGGTTTTAAAGCAGTCACATAAAGAGTGAAAATTTAAAGAAGGATGATCAGGTCAGGGGCTCTCTAATGCCGGCCATGTCTCTTACTGTCTATGGTGAGAGGCATGTAAAAGAACCATTGCCGATCTTCGTGAAGAGTGGGCTGCATAGTCATCAGGGTGTTTCTGCCCTGCTATGGCCTGGCAAACTGTCCAGGGTGTACTCTGCCCTTGCCCAGAGTCAGCTGAGATGGGCACCAGCCTCCTCGCGACCCTAATTAGGATTAAGTGGCTCAGAAAATGAATGAAAACTGAATGAATAATATAAAAACAAAATGTTGTTATCTCCAGCCTGTTAAAAAAACACAGGCTGTCTGTATGATAAGAACTGAATCCTAAATATAATTTAATACAACCATGGTGACCAGATACATGGAGAGGAAGCACAATACTGAGGGAAAAACACAGATTTTAAAAAACCCATGGAGACTGATAAAGCCAAAAGAACACTGCAGTGAGAGGAGACATGAGCTCAGAGAACTTGCTTTGCATAGTAGGAGACGGGTTTATGGTAGAGGAGCAGACGAAAAGCTTGTGGAGACGTACTCTGATTCCACTCCTTATATACACCAGGAGCATCAACAAGCTTGGCAACAGGACATGAAACATGCATGAGAGGTGCACCTGGAGTGGGTATGAACAGTTTGGAGTCAGATATACTTACTAAGGCAGTGATAAATGAGTGTTGAGTGGCAAATATAATTCAATATTGAACCAAGAGGAAAATACACCACGCTTTACAAACTTAGCAGGACTACACTAGCCTGGGACTTCGAGAACTTCAGCTTTCATTTTCTGATATTTACATCTAGGTGTGTTAAGTAACGTAGAACACAGCATAACTTTAACAGGCCTTTTGAGGCAGTGCACAATCATAAATTTAGAAACTGCCTGTGCACATAACATTTCTTCAATGCTGTGGAAGAATGCACTATATAGCCTGTTTTATATAAGGTTGAAGGGTTTTTTTCTTTCTCTCTTTCTCTATTTCATTTTTGTGGCCTACACTTTGACATGTTGAAATTCATAGTTCTTACATTTACCTGGACAAATATATCCTACCTCAACTAAGATTCTAGCATCAGTGTTTTTAGCAAAGCAGGATGGTAAAGCTTTACATGACCCTGAAGAACTGCTGAAAATCCCAGTGTAAGGCTTTAAAGATAGAGTGGGCATGAGACGATGAGCCTTCCTCCACAGCCTGTCATCCATCACCCCACACCTGTTCAATTATCAGAGCAACACAGATAGCGGGGAAAAAGATACTGTGATGGAGTAGATGTCAGAGCTGAAAGAACGGTAAACTCCTTTGGCAGCTCTGTGAAATCGTTTAAAAGAGCAGATAATTGGAAATTGTAGAAATTGTTGAATGTAGATCGAATATGGAGTCCCGCTTTCATTTAGTGATGTCTGGCTAAAGAGTGTTAGCATAGGGCCAGAATAGAGTATATTGAATAATGTGCACTATCAGTGTTAACTGACCTTGGGTGCCTATATCTTTCTGGCTTTTGATTTCGATATACTGTAATAATCGCACAAGGGAAATTTAGCTCTTCATTTAGCCCATCCAAAACGGGAAGGGGGGGGGGGGGCGTGGTTGGTGCTCAAGGGCACTTCACCTAAAATGGTGAAGCAAAGAAAGGTGCTGGTACATCATGGTTCCAAATCCGCTTCCCTAACCATTAGTCCACTGCTGCCCCTCTTTTAA
>JBCNYG010000010.1:7417575-7431678 GCA_039654305.1 Porochilus rendahli | reverse complement strand
TTTTTTATTTTTTTTTTTTATTTATTTTTTTTTTTAATTATATCTAATTCTATTTATAACATTTATTTTTATCATGTATTGGGAAAAAAATGTATTAACACCACGCAGAAACAGCATTTCTTTTTCATTAGGAGGGTCTTCAAAAAAGCAATATAGAAATAATCGTGGAGCTACACTCTATATCAATGAGCAAAAGATATCTGCAATGCAAAATGCAGAAGCTTATTGGGGCAAGAAGCTGGTTGAAAAAGTACAAATTAATGTTTTGAGAAATACAGCCCACTTCAGCAGGATTAAATAACATGAGCAAAAGCCTGTCATTGCAACACATATTATAATCTTTTAAAATAGAATTAAATTGTAAAACATTATTAGTCATCTACCCAGAAAAATTCAGGTTATGGCATATTCAAATAATTCATGGACCAAATAAAGCATGAAAATGAGCTGCATGTTTTTAAACATGATTCCCCTAAACTTCACATTTTGCATTAAAATGATGAGCTTTTATATGAGTAAGACAGTTATTGAATGATTGATTATGGGATATTCAAATCAAATCAAAATTTTATTTGTTACACACAAATTATACACAGTACAATATGTAGTGAAATGCTTACTACGACTGTCCAAAATGTAAAGAATCAAACTATCAAAGTAACAGGACGAAAAGAACAATACCAATAACTAAAACTTATTAAAGCATTTTAAAGGTCAGTACAAATATAAAATGCAAAAAAATAGAAAATAAAGAAAATATATAGAATAAAATATAATATAAAATAAAATATAGGAATTTAAAATTTGGATTTAACATTTATATTTCGCATTTACATGTAGCATTTACATTTAGCATTTAGATTTAGCATTTAGATTTTTAACAGTTAAATGTAAGACATTGTTTTAGATGTGACTCAAACTTAAATGTAAGGAAAAATGAGCTAAATGTGGAAAAAATGTGTGAAAACTTTGCATAAAATTTTTAGATTTGTTATATATACCAGAGTCCCCGATTTCTCTCTCTTTCCTGGTAAGAGCCAGTTTGCACTGTTTTCTGAAGGGAGTAGTACACACAATTGTATGAGATCTTCAGTCTCTTGGAAATTTCTCTCAGAGAATAGCCTTCATATCTCAGAATAAAAATACATTGATGATCCCCCAACCAAAGAGTATTCATCTGTGCTGACATAATTGCAAAAAGGTTTTCTAATGATCAATTAGGCTTTTATTATGACATCCTTGGATCAGCTAACACAGTGTACCATTGGAACACATGTGTTATAGTTTCTGAAAATGGGCTCTCTACACCACTGAAGATATTCCTTTAAAAATCCACCCATTTTAACCTATAGTATTCACGAACAATCGTAACAGTGTCTTTTTGATCAATTTATAATTTAGAATAAATCAAAACAAATAATTTTTTCCCCTCCAAAACAAAGCAGATTTTCAGTTACCCCAAATATATTATACAGACCCAACATTTAAACCACCTGCCCAGTATTGTGCCAGTTCCCCCCTATTCTGCCACATGACCTGAGAAGCAGTACTGTGTTTTTTGGTGCCAAGGCATTAGCAGCAGATCGTCTAATCTCTATAAATTGCGAGGCAAAAATTGTTCAGAAATACTTTGAGGATGGTAACAAAGAGCTCAAGATGTTGACTTTGATTCATTCATCTATAAGATGTACTGGACAAACAAATCTGACCCATGGAGGCTTAACCTTGCTAATCTTAGTGCCAGATACCACATCACACCTTCAGAGGTCTTGTGGAGCCCATATCTGAGTGGGACCAACACAATAATACACAAGTGGTGTTGGAACAATAATCCGCTGAAGGCAAGGTGAATATCGATGTGTCGTGAATAGTCCCCAAGATGGGATAAGGGGTCTACTTCAGTGATATCCACCAGGCCTGGGGCAAAGATTCGTCTTAGTATGGGAACATAAGATAACCAAACCAATATGAGATTCATAATGTTTATTTTAATATTGATTGATTCAAAGCATTATTGTGCGTTTGTGGGGCGGATAATATCCATTATTATAAATTCAGGTGATTTTCTCATTTCTGATTGGTGGAAAGTCATCAAATAATTTTGGTATTGCATCATCGCTTATATGATAACCACATTATTGCATTGTTTTTGTTGAATTGGTTGAATTAATATTGTACAACTGACATGGGCAAAATAAAAACATGACTGGCTACTTTAAAAATAAAAATATTTGAATATATAATAAAACAATTACACAATTCAGCTTTCGTATAATATGAAAAATTGTTTGATCTTTGAAGGAGTTAATCAAACTTCTAAAAACAAAAGAATATATAAAAATACAGACTCAGGCAGACTGGCACTTGAAAATACACTCTACTGTAGCACCATCTAATGGACTTGCAAGATGATGCAACTTAATTTCCTTTTTTTTCCATGTTATGAAAAATGTTAAATGTTACATGGTATATTTTTTATCAATTTTTTTTTTGTAAAGTACTGCTGCCTTACAGCACGAAGGATCTGGGTTCGAATTTTACGGCTGTCAGGAACCTTTCTGTGTGGAGCGTGCATGTATTTCCTATGCTTTTATTCATTTCCTTTTATAGTCCACAGGCATTAGCTTATCTGGTTACTTCAAATTATGTGTGTATGGTTGTTTGTGTCTGTGTTGGCCCTGCAATAGACTGCTGAACCATTCAGGGTATATTCTAACACCTGAAACACAGCTGGGATTGGCTATGGCTTTCACCATGAACCTCAAGAGAAGCAGCACAACCAATGACTTTATTAAGGGTTTTCCATTTCCTAATAAAAATACAGTAAAGCCTTTATTTAATTTGTTTAGGGTTTAATATAATGCCTCTTTATATAAAAGATCTGTAATAAGCACACTATTAAATTATATGCCTGGCATAAGCATACTACTTCTGATACCAAACTGTAAAATTATACATCGGTACCAGTTATTTTCTTACACTAAGAAGGTCTATGAATAGAACACCTCCAAGTGGCCGTAGAGGGGCACTACTGCCTAAATATTAAAAAAATTAAAAGTAAAAATCTTACTTGTGCAAAACATGACAATAAGCCCAACCAAAACATTTTAAGACATTTATTTATGAAGTACCAACAAGTATGGTACTGATATATATCTATCCTCTAGTATGCACTCAGATATGGCTGCTGGTTCCAAAGAGTCTCAAAATGTTTGTCATTGGCGGTTATCATTTGGACTGGGTATCTCCATGTAAAGTATGTGTGGACATTCTGAAGTACTGAAAGCTTGCCAGCTGTGTTTCTGTGACTTATATAATTTGTGAATGGGCAGCAGATGGCCAAGCAGTAGCCTGACAGTAGACTGGTAACTGACTGGTAACTGTGTGATGTTATTTTTGATTTCGCACTAATTCACAAACAAAGCAACACCTCTCCCAACCAAATAAAAGAATGGTTGAATTTTTTTTCGAAACTCACTTACTCACTCACTCATTTGCCCAACTGCTTAATCCTGTTAGGGTCACAGAGAAGCTGGAGCCTCTTTTCCTATTCCTATTTAGGAATAATTAGCCGAATGTGCATGTCTTTGAACTGCAGAAGGAAACCGGAGTACCTGAAGGAAACCCACAATCACGGGGAGAACATGCAAACTCTACACAGAAACACCCTCCCTGAGCCCAGGAGTCAATCCAAGGACCTTCTTCCCATGAGGAGGACTATGGCACTGTACCACCCCTCTTTCTGAAACTCAGAGTCTTAGTTAATAATATATGTTGGTTAATAAATACATTTTTTTACCAGATGAACTTGCCTAACCTGGAAATTTACATCTACCCCATCCACTGGAAGTGTTGAAAAAATATATATTATAATATCTGAAATACATGATGAGAGTAAAAAAAATAAATGATGCTGTTTTCGGTCATGATCAAAATGACCAAAATTGAGAAACAGAACCTTACGCTTCATGCAGATCAAAAGGTCACTGTTGTGTGATTAAAGTAAAATAAAGTATTCTCTAATGACAAATTAATAAATTGTGCAACAAGTGTTGCAGATTCTTAGGTATAATTTCTCTTCTTGTATTTTCGTTTAGTACTACTCATAAGCATGTCACTTCGACATTTATGACGTCATTCACATCCCGGTTACTGAGACAACTGTTTCTGCATCATGTTCCTACTCTTAAATGTCACATCTTCAGTTAAGTTTCGATATAAAAATGCAACTCTTGTCATTTCTTTCATTATTGATTATACAAAATAGGCCAAAAGTAGGTATTCACGACAGTATACAAATGGCTAAACAACTGTGTACCTTCTTTTGGCCACCCTGTATGTAAAATGAGTAATTGGTCAGCTATACAGCCAACATAGCATCTACAAGTTTCATACGGACCCATTTGAGCTGAAAACCAGTACCCTCTTCAAAGGCCTGTCTCTGATACAATCTCATCACTTGTCATATCGGCAGTGGAATGGTGACACTGCTGTCACTCAGTGTCACTCCTCCAGGGAGGCAGTGATCAGAGTCAACAGAGCCATTTTCACACAATGCCTATTTTTATCAAAAATAAACAAGAATCTACCAAGAACCAAACTCTCTCTTTCAGAGGATCCTAAAGTTTTTCTAAGGAATTTATACTCATTCATATATGTGACCCATTACAGCAAAGTGGGTATTAAGTCAGAAAGTACTAAATACTTCGTTGTAATTTAAATTAGATTTTCTCCAAAGTTGCAGGCTTAAAAAGATGTATATTCCTGGCAGGTTTTGATTAATTACTCCAAAACTAGACATTTATGTTGGAAAATTTATCATCATTTTTAAGCGTATGAGATCAGCTACAAAATGGTACAATAATTAAAACTTAATTTCTGACTCAATACCCATTTTGCTGTGATGGCCCACATCATTTTTACATTACAACCATAAATGCAAATGTATTTTATTGGGATTTTATGTGATTTACCAACACAAAGCACATAATAATACATATATAATAATAATAATAAAAAATTTTTTATTCAGAAATATATATATATATTGTCTGTATTATTTTGCCTCATCAGTAGGATGGGACATAACCTCTGATTAATGATAGGATCATGCTAATTGAGCTTGGCATACTAATAAACTAAAGTATGATGTCTTGCAGCATTAATGGGTCCGGAGATAAAAAATACATTTAAAAAATTGACTTGTCAGTGCATGTAAATGCCTAATCAATTCATCAGTGTCTGTATAGCCCTGCATAATTCCTCTTGCACCGCATAATTACACTACACTGGATACGGTCCACATCGGCTCCACACCAGTCTACAGCACCACCTGTTAACCTGCAGATAACATATATGAGTGTATGTGAGCATGTCTGTGTGTGTGTGTTTGTGTTTGTGTGTGTGCATGTCCGTCCGTGTGTGTGTGTGTGTGTGTGTGTGTGATTTTTTTCCACTCTATGTTAGAAAAAATTGCAAGGGTGTTTCGGTGTGGTGTTTGCACGTTCGCCCCGGACCTGCTTGGGTTTCCTCCAGGTAATCCGGTTTCCTCCCATAATCCAAAGACATGCATATTAGGCTAATTGTCTGTAACAATTTGTCCCCAGGTGTGAGTATGAATATTTGTTTGTAGTGGTAAGCTGACAGAGGCTCAAGCCTCTCTGCAACCCTACAATTATAGGGTTTGGCAAAAGAATGATTGAAAGTTCTGTCACAGTCCACAATGAGAACTGAGGCCAATAAAGCACTAAACTCATTTTAAAAACATTAAGCAAGTCTGCAAAAAATCAGTAGTCCATAAAAATCCGCTGAACTATAAAGTCATAGAAAGCTGAACTAGTTTGCAAACAATAAAGCTCCATCCAAAGTACAATAGCATGTTTTTGTCACCTTGTACATGGACTGAGGACACGGTGAAAACCAGTGGAACATTCACCAAGGACTATTTCAAACTATGTAAAAAAGTCAAGTACCCCTCAAGGGACTCCAAGGAGGCCAGGTACTCTATACTGCCGTTTGGCCCATAGGCACAAACAGTAAGAGACCTATCCCCAACCCCAAGACGCAGGGAAACAACCTTCTCGTTCACCGGGGTAAACTCCAACACATGGCTGAGTTGGGGAGCTACAAGCAAGCCCGCACCAGCTCGCCGCCCCTCACCCTGGGCAACTCCAGAGTAGTGGAGCGTTCAGCTTCTCTCAAGGAGCTGGGTTCCAGAGCCCAAACTATGCGTGGAGGTGAGCCCGACTATCTCTAGCTGGTACCTCTCAACCTCCCGCACAAGCTCAGGCACCTTTTCCCCAGCGAGGTGACATTCCATGTCCCTATTGCCGGAGGTTTGGTCCCGGGTTTGGGTCCCGTGGGCAAAGACCCGGCTACCAGGCGCTCGCCTGCGAGCCCCAACCCCAGGCCTGGCTCCAGGGTGGGGTCCCGGTAACGCCAATCAGGGTGAAGTAGCGGTCCTTGATATTAACTTCATGATGGGCTTCTGAACTGCTCTTAGTCTGGCACGTCACCTAGGACCTGTTTGCCATGGGAGACCCTACCATGGGCATAATGCCCCGGACAACATGCTCCTAGGATCATTCGGGCACACAAATATGCATTCATACATTTTATTTTTAGCTTTTTCCTGAAATGAGTTTATTTTATTTGTTTCCCAATGATAACTAATCAATTTAATTTGTTTTCCCATGATCTCAAGTTATTTATATTATTATCTTGGGATAATAAATAATGTTTTCCCAAAATAAAAGGATATTTTTTTCCCAAGATATCGAGGTAAGAAAACTTTCTTTATCTGTTATAGTCACATAATTATGAGATCTCAAGATAAAAAAATAATGTAGCCTATAACAATAGGTTATTCATGGAACTTCATCAGTGTAGCAATGTAAGAGGAGCGGGAGAATATCAATCACCGTGTCACATTTCTCTTCAATCAAGGCATGACACAGGCTAAAACAGCTTTATGCCTTGCTATTAAAATATAAATAATTGTTTATCATGGGAAAACAAATGAAATTAACCAATTTTCATTGGAAAATAGAGTAAATTCATGAATGCCTGTCTGGTTAAGCAGTGCTGACAGCGCCATTAAGCCACACTATTCTGGACATTTAGCAGCCACATGGCTGAAAGGCAGGGAAGAACAACTTACCATGGCTGAGTAGGACAATTGCTGCATGACCTCTTGCTTAATACTGGTACAACCCAGTATTCTCCGTAGTAATGTCAATGCTAATGTTTTTTTTTTTCCATGAGAAAGCCTACTATGCCCTACTGGTAGAGGAGACTAAAGGTTATACCACGCGTAAGGATGAAATACTGGCACAGTGCAGATCTCAGGAGAGCAGCCAAGAAACCCATGGGTCATGTTTGAGGCCCTGCTATGCGCTCAGGCCACAATGGAAACTGATCTGGGAGACAGCAGTCAGGGTCAGAGAACATACATCATCCCAGCCCAGTCAGGGATTTACACAGAAGGAAATCTCTGCTTATCTTCTCTTCAGGATGAGTTAATGTCCATCAAGTCCCATGAGTCCACCGGGCCCCTAAGCCAGGAAACCCTGGATGGCAGTTTATGCCTATCACACCAATCCACATACTCACTACAACAACAACAACAACCATAAAACCAAACGGAACTCCAATGCAGACTGAGACAGCACAATAATCCTGGTTTATCCCTCATACTCCAGCCCATAAAACCTTGTGGCGGAGTGACTGACCCCACCATTAACCCTCTTTCTGTTGAGTATAAGCAGGCCACCACAGCATGGAATTACAGGCAAGAGCAGAAAGCAGATAACCATCTACACATTGTTGGGACAAGTGCTGCAGAAAAATTGGAAGTATCAGCTTGGTGGACATGCAGCCTACTTACTGGTAAAGAACAGCCTGATATACTATTACACAAATTTGCCTTGGGCTCCTACTGGTTCCCTTGTCGAAGGTGGAGGCTCACATGCACACTGACTTCAGGTCCCATCTGGGCAGCCACCGGGGCTCCACATCACAACTGAGAAGCTCTGTATCCAGTTTCACTGGCACAACCTTGGCTGAAGCAATCTGCAAATTCTGCCAGCATTGTCCTCAGTGTCAGTGGGACTCTTTGCTGAAATTGGCCATGGCTCTGCTCATCCCCTGCCCATTATGAGGGTCCCCTACATCAAGTGGGCATGGATAATTCCACTCCCCACATCCACTTAAGGTTATAAGTGTATCCTGGTGATGGTGGATGCTGTTGTTACCCAAAGGCTGTATCTCTCTACAAGGCTTCTTTCTGCAGAAAATGGTCTTTCTCATAAGCTATGAGATCCTCAAGGTCCTATTATTAGACCAAGGTATATAATGCTAACAGACAAAAGTATGTATTTAAATTAATGACACTGCATGAATACGGCAGATGAAGCATCTCTGAGCATCATTCTACCACATATCAGATTGATGGCCTCATGAATGCACTCATCAGACCCTGAAGAGCATACTCTGATGAGTGGTAGATGAGGAAGGGTAAAACTGTGACCTGCTCCTGCCCTATATCCTATTAGTATTTAGGGAAACCCCTAGGCATCTATAGGGATCATCTCCTTGAAACTCCGGTTAAGCATGAGGACCTGAAGCCTGCTAGAGCTTGTAGCTCCCCTCTCAGCAGCATAAACAAAACATCAGTTCATTGAAACATTCATTGCTTGAGCACATCTGATCTATCTGATGTATTCATGTCACAGTCATGCCGTTAGGTTTTTACTTACAAATAAACATAGTAGAGAACATCAACAAATTTACAATGCGTCACCAGAAGACGAAAATGAATACAAATGGAGCGTAGCTAGAAAGAAGGTTCATTTGCATCCTTCATTTTATTGCTACTTGCCATGAAAAGAGGTTCTTGAGTCCTTAAGAGTCTTTCAAAAAAAATTTCATCTGTCTGCTTTGGCTTCAAACAATGATAATTATAACCATAGTATAAAGGCAGTACAACTGAGTCTCTTTAGATAGATTTGCATCCACAGGAATCCACAGGAACAACAGACTCACAATACTGTCACTTCGGTTACATGCAGTGCATTCTGGCATGGGGCATTTCTTACCTTATTGTATTTTAACCATTACAAATTAATTTAAATAAAGTACTAAACAAAAATTTTTACCTTATCATATAGATTATTTATTAAAAATTATTATTTAAAATTTATAAAAATTAAATATTGAATCTTGAATCATTTATCAATTATACATCATAAATACGGAACAGCACTTTGTAACATAGGTGAGTACAAACAACAAATAAGGAATTTATTGGAGACTAGCAACACAATGAACAGGAACTAATGCAGGAAGTAAAACTTTCTCAGTCGCCCAAACAATCCAATCGTCTACTCGGGCCGCAGGTGGCTGAAGCCTATCTCAACCAACACTTGGCAAAGGCAGGGCAAAGCTTGCAGGACTGTTGCATGGACAACACACACAATCACTTACTCACATTACACTTAGGGACAATTTGTAACAGCCAATTACCTAGTGTGCATGTCTTTGGACCGCAGGAGGAAAGCCACACAAGCCAGGGAGAAAATGCTAATTCCCCGCAGTACTTGGCTCCCCCCAAAAGCCACATTCTAATTTCAATGGCTCAAGGATATCATTCTTTTTCCCACCATCACTATGCAATGTCTACCTAGACAATGTCATTATCCAATCACACACCTGTGCAAATCACCGACACCACCTCAGGAAGGTCTATCAGCCACAAAGCTGGGCTCACGGCCAACCCACAAAAGTGTTATCTGGGGCTGACCAAGACGGAGTAACTGGGATACCATATCTGATGGGGGCTGCTAAAAACCCCCAGTGAACAAAGTCTTTGTGTATCGACCCTCACCACTCCTGCCTACACCAAAAGGCTAGACTGCAGTGCTACCTACGACACTGACTGCACCCCTACAAGACATTATTTACCACTTGCCCCACATTTTTCACCTCCACACACCTCTGCTGTAAATCAGTCACTGGTCTTTTTTCACACTCTAAGTCTTCACTGTCTGTGTTTGTCCCACTGCTGACAAGTGTCTGCTATAGTGGCGTACATTGCACAGCTCAAATTCTAAACAATATTGTGTTATTTGCCCTGCCTTCTCGCAGAGTCGGCTGAGATAGGCACCTGCCTCCCGTGACTCTAATTAGGATTACGCGGTTCAGAACAGAAAATGAATGAATGAGCTCTTGTATTTAGCACCAGCCGCATGCAACTTGGCTCAAGGAAGATTTTTTAAATGTCCAAAACTTTAGTATACCATTTAAGAAACATGACCGTTTGAGTTAGAGTTTTTAAAAACATTTAACCTTAAGTCATTTAGTTTTATTAACAAACGTTTTCATGATTTTATATATAGTTTTCATGATTTGAGTATTCATCACTAATCTCTACACTGATCAGCTATCAAAAACATTAAAACCAACTGGCTAATATTTTTAGCCCTACTATTACTACTATTACTACTACTACTACTACTACTACATCTACTACTACAACTACTATTACTACAAATAACAATAATAATAATAATTATTATTATTATGTCCTCGCCCAGAATGATATTATTATTAGGTGGCACAGTGGCATAGTAGTTGTTATTACACCCATTCAACATCAAGACGGTCCTGGTTTGAGTCCTGGGTTCAGACATTTTATTATGGAATTTACAAGTTCACTCCTTGTTTGGGTTTCCTTCAGGTACTCCAGTTTCCTCCGACAGTCCAAATCATTGAACTTTAGACTAATTGCACATTGATTGTGAGTGTGAATGGTTGTGTATGATGGCCCTGCAATGGTCTGGCAAGCTGTTGAGCCAGTTTTGGCTGAAATCCCTGCGATCCAAATAGAATTCAGCAGTTTGGGAAATGAGTGAAAGAATGAAAGTATTATTGTTGTTGTTATAGTTATTGTTGTTGTTAACCTATTAATTCTCAGTTAAAAAGTTTTAGAAAGCACATGTCTAGCCTATTAGTTCAATTTCAAGTTCAAACTATTACTGTTGAACAAAATAAGTTTGCTATTACAACTAAACATTCTGAAGACTTAAACGCTAGAGGTAAACAGATTTCTGTGGCTGTGGACAGGATGTAAATTATCCATTATGTGTTTATTTTGTAAAGACTTATAATGCTTATTGAAAGCTTTTTTTTTCCTTTTTTATGCATTTATACATCATCAAGACACTGCTCTTAACCACCTGTAGATAAAATATATAATACATAACAGAAAGGGCACCTCTGCTCTGTTATGATGAAAATCCCATCATAACATGAACACACCCACCCAAGGCCTGTTTTTAATCAGCATGTTGTCTCAGACTGTTTAACATAACAGGTAGCCATGTGGTTGCAGAAAGAGTGAATCACACGTTCAAAATAAGAACTTCCTCGCTATGATTCCAGCATCTTTTCCCACAAAACAGCTTGTGTTCAACATAAGAAGCAGAGACGCTTATATCCAACAGCATTATACTTTATAGAAAACCTGAGAAATTGCATTAATCTACAGCACAGAATAACTTCGGAAAACCTCTCAGTATGTTTATTAGTCTGTGGGGTGATGCAAAGTTGTCAGGATTTCTTTTTCATGGCAGTTATTTAACAGTAATATTGAAGCATTTACCCTTGACTTTTTTTGTTTGTTTGTTTTTCGAAATAAAAATGCTACACCAATAAAACTACTATAATGCTGCAATTACATAGTTCTAAAGCACACATGCGCCTAATAAATGTCTTTGGCCTGTATCATCCCCTGGCCTCCAGGTGTGAACCTTTGGGTCTTAATTAAGAAAAAAAAATGAAAAGAGAATCATTTTATGTTTTACTTTTCCAGTTTCAGACATTCAAACACTTGATCCCATGGATAGAAAAGTATGCTTCACATTCAGTAACTGCTTAACGAATGGACATTAGACGTACAGTATGTTATTAGTTGCAACACTGAGACTGAAACAAAAACTGATGTCAGAAGCATTTACTGAAAATTAGCCAAAAAAAAAAAAGAAGTAAAAGAGGAAGATCTAAGACAGACCTGTTGACTCCACTTTGCTGGAGTTGTAATTTCTAACTAGTAGTGAACCTTTAAAATTAAAATTCCAAACAAACAAGCAAACAAACAAACAAAAGATTCACTCAGAATTTCTTCTGAGTGTAAATAATAACTACATTAGCAAAATCAGAAAATCTCTGCCACTTTTTCAACTTACCATCATAGCTTGCCTCCAAAAGTCCAAACTGTTCCAGAACCTTTACAAAAAGAACAACTACCACCAGCACAGCGATCATCTCTAACCCCTCCAAGTTCATGGCGCTGAGTAAGTCATGGCATGGTGTGAGCGCTGCTCTGGATACAGAACACTGTGCTGTGAACTACATGTAGAGACTCTGTCTCTTCACATCCTCAGTGAAGACAGAGAAGAGGAGGAGAAGAGGAGAGACGGGGAGGGGCAGAGCTGGAAAAGGGGCAGTGAGAACAAGGTGGAGTGATGAGGAAGACAAAGACAAAACAGATAAAGCTAAGGGGGACAAAAGAAACTGATAAGGGATCTTTGGATTGGTATTAGGAAGGAAGAACTGAATGATTTTTTTCTCCTCCCTGCGTTATAATCAACAATAAAGAGAATGTCCCTGCTGAATTTATCTTTCCCGAGCGGACACACAGAGAATTAGATAATGCTTTAGCCAATCTCATGAGACCTGGTGTCAGGCTATACACAGTGTGTATAGCCCTGAAGCTCTACACACCTCAGGACACTGTCACATTGAGCATCTGTTTCCAAGGAAACTGGTCCTGAAACAAATACAGTAAGGATGCTAGACACGATCACGCTCGACGTGATGACTGTTCCCAAAATATTGCATTACATTTCATGTCAAACTCACTATTATGTAGCATCCCTGTGGGAATTACAACTAATATTAAGTGCAACAACTGTGTGTTTCAAAATGAAGCTGGAGAATACGACAGTACAACACACTCTTAATGGCAGTATAGCAAACTGGATGCTTTGTAGTTGCTATTGCTCAGAAAGTTGATGCAGTTGTTTAAAGGACAGCTCATTCTTCTTTATCATGGTTATAATCACACGATTCTGTTGGATTTGATTATGGCAACAGTCCGTTGGTTTCCCTGCTAATGAAGCTGGATTAAAGCAATTAAATGAGCAGCCACCTCACCTGATTGCCTACAAGGTCAAGCTGTCACACATGATTAATTAATCGGTTATTGTAAAGTAAGCACTGAAAAAGTTGGGAACACTAAGCAATATGAGATTTAAAATGGCAGAAGGAAGAAATTCTTGATGACACACAAGCCACATTGGGCAGAAACATAAATTACAAACCAGTCGTTTTTATGAGATTAAAATTAAAAGCTCCACAAAGTGTGTGTGTGTGTGGGGGGGGTTTGAACGGGACTCAGGGATGAAATCACCCCTCATTACATGTCCTTCACTTAGTTTAAAACCAGAACACATTCCTCCGGTCGATTTTTAAACCTCAACGTTTTGATGATTTTCTTTCCGGATTGGTTCATCATGGAGCACAAATAAACATAATGAGCTTAGCAAGTCTGTGAATTGTAAAGGGAAAATCTTTACAACATGCAGAGATTCTAATAAAAGATATTTACAATGCTGCTTTTCCCACAAATTTTTCCTCCAGCAATTTTTTTTCTCCATCAATCATGTGCAATTGGGAAGACAAGCAGGGATTAAAGATTAGCTCAACCAGGGTTTTGATTGCCATCATCAAAAGCTCCCGTTGGATTCAATTATCATCTCTATGGTTTAGAGTCATCACCTTGTGCAGGCTAAGCACACAATATTTTTGACATAAAGAACATTTTTTGTATAACTGCCCATAAGTTTAATAATAACATAGCTCACTACATCAAGAAAAGGATTGTACATCTTTAGACTTTATATTGTACACAATGTCTTGGTTTGATAGTTCACATTTTATCATATTACACAGGTAAGAAAAACTCAACACAGCCCACACACACACACACACACACACACACACACACACACACACACACACACACACACACACACACACACACAC
>JBCNYG010000010.1:7375762-7407519 GCA_039654305.1 Porochilus rendahli | reverse complement strand
TCTATATAGTGCATTGTGCATATTTGGCATGTCCTTGTAATCTTATGATCTACTCTGGGATATCACTGCTGTCCCCCAGTGCAACTAGCTGGGTTATCAAACCCTTGTCTCTTACTATCTATGATGAGAAGAATGTAAAAGAACCATTGCTGATTTTCATCAAGAGTAGGCTGCATAGGCGTCAGGGTGTTTCTGCCCTGTGATGGCCTGGCGAGCTGTCCGGGGTGTGCTCTGCCCCGCCCACAGTCGGCTGAGATGGGCACCAACCTCCCCGCGACCCTAATTATGATTAAGTGGTTCAGAAAATGAATGAATGAATAAATGAATATCACACATTTGCTTAAATTTAAATAGACCTTTAAATAGACCTAGAAATAGTAAAGAATCTTTCATTCGAAACATATACTTTCTTTGTTTTAAATATTTCAGAATTCTAATTTTACTTTTACCAAATGTTCTATAAATATACTGTTTATTTTCAATTTTACACATTTTTTTTTACAGGGTCTCACTGTACATCATAGACACACTGGCACTACTTATATTTTCTATAAAAATTTTGCATATTTCTAAACTACAATAAAAATCTAAACCTGTAATTTGCTAATTCAAACCATTCTTTAGCTAAAAATGTACAAAGAAAAGGTTATTTAAACATTTCCAATAACTAACTTCAACTTCAACAAAGTTGTTAACCTCAACTTTCACAAATACATCTAATGTCGGAATTTAATGCCTATGAGACGCTTAACCAAACTTGGGACAGAGTTAAAATAAGATCAAAAAGTGAACAGAATATGCAGGTGATTGTCCTAAAGTAAGTGGCAGCAGGTGAGGTACCGTGATCGGGTTTATAAAATTAGCATCCAGCAAAGGCTCAGTGGCTGGGTCATGTCTCACTCACTGCTTTGCGCCCAAATAAACAGTTAGTCAGTTCAAAAGGAAAATGTCTCAGTGCAAGACTGCGGAGAATTTAGGTTCTTCTGAATCTACAGTGTAATATTGTGAAGATGTTCAATGGTGCATACGGGGCAAGGTTGAAAACCAATGCAGGGTTTGCACCACCTTCAATTTTCCAAGTGGCATTGCCTGAGATACCACCATGTTACTGTGACAAATATAGTCCCATGGGCTTGAGAAAACCTCTGTCACTTAACACAGTGCACCACTGCATCCAGAAATGCAACATAATGGACTTTTGAGCAGCTCAAGCAAGATTAGAAAAAATGTCAATTGCAAAATGATGACAGTTAGTATCTTTACTTTCCAAATGTTTAAAAGGTATAATTAAAAGGAAAGATGTAATATAATGGTAAACATGCCTCTGTCCCAACTTTGGTTGAATGTGTTGTAGGAATCAAATTATAACTTAGTTTTTATCTACAAGACATAATTATTGGGGTCAGTAAAATTATTACAAATCTTTTCTTAGTAGGCTAATTAATTAAATAAAGGTTAATATGAATAAACAAATCAAAATAGTTAGTTTTTATACCTTTTCAAAAATAGGTAAACTTTTAAGAAAATGGATTAGTACTTCAGAAATGTAATTTTTTTTTTTTTGCTAAAAAATTTGATTAGCAGCCATAGCATAGTTTTAAATTCCCCCAATGTGGCACAAAAATGTAGCCCATGATCACTTGCCCTCTCCGCTGTTCAGCTTCAAAAGGAAAGATACACAGACTAAGAAAAGATGTGGTTTATATGCTGACACATAATTGCTTGTTGCATTAGTTTTCTTTTGGCTATTAGGTACAATAAAAATGTTAAGAATTGTAGGTAGTAAGTAGGTCAGTGAGCATGCTGCGCAATTGACGGCACATAAAAAAGCAAATCAATGGATTGTTGACTTAACACAAACTTTCAAATATCTTATAAACACATGCACATGTTTTGTTTTTAAAAATTAATTCATACACCAAACCACTTAACTTTAATTGGGTTGTGGGTAGGCCTATCTCAGCCGATATTGGTAATGAGAGATACACCCTGAACAGCTTGCCAGACCATCAAAGGGCAAACACATACACACACACACCAAAAATCTTTACATTGACACGTAGTGGCGAATTAGAACAGCCAATTAGGCTAATGTGTATGTCTCTGGACTGTTGGAGGAAACAATTCCACACAGAAAAGTCATTGCCACACATTGAGGCCAGGCCCTTGCTTTGAAGCAGACATTCTAATCACTAGGTTTTTTAAAATGTGTTTATTTATAGGTCAGCAAACTTCACAATGGCTTTAGAATATGGTTGCCTAAGCAGGACTTAGGGTTTCGTAAGAATACTTCCAGTGCATTATCGTGTTGGGAAGTGCATGCATAAAATAGTGTGCAATCACTACCCTGCACTGAGTGACAGCTGCTCACCCTGCAGTGGGCAAAAGTGCATGTGTGTGTTCTGTTTGTCTTGTTTATCAGCAAAAACACCAGAAGGGCTAGGATGGAACAGGAGCCAGCAGCACAGGCCAATTGGTGAGTGACCAGGGAAACAAATTCAATTAGAGGAAAAAGCAAAAGGAATGCAAGTGTGTCTGCCATAAGAGAACTATGCACCTTCTGCCACTACTCTACAAATAAGCAGCATGAGCTCCTCCCACCTTCTTAGTCACTTTTGTTTAAGACTGAAACGGAAGAATTAAAGCAGAAATGCAAAGTGAGACACGACCCAGCTTAGAGCTCTTAATAAGAGTAGGACTGTAGCCCCTGTAGTATTCTTCAAATGCATCATGTGTTTGCCTCTAGGTATTATGCCAGAGTAATTCTGCTACATAAGAGGCACCACTGAAACACAGGAGCTCTTCAGAAAGCTGTGTAGGCGGATGAGAGGATGGCGCCACAGCCATCAGAGTGGCACCAAAACATCATGCTCAGTGTTGTTTGAATGCAAGTACACATTATTCATCAAAGGTCACTGGGTATGCTCCTATGAGGTTCTGACTCAAAAATTCTGTTAGGTTTTTGCACTAAGAGCATTATACAACAGATACAGAAATACACACTGTGGTGCCTGGAGTGCAGTTGAGGGTTAGGGGCCTTGATCAAGGGCACTTTAGCCATGAAGGTGGAAAAAGGGGCCACACATTTTTCAATAAATATAGCGTGGTTAGAAAATGCTTTCTAGAACCTACCTACCAAAAATGGAACATGTACACCACCAAGTGGCATTATAATCCATGTAAACACAGTTATCCCCATAACTCTCAAACTCAATGTCAAATATTCAAAATCATTATATCACTACATTGCCTGAATTACAGTAAATCACATTTCATAAGAGGTACATTTTTTCCCATAAATTTGCAAATTATGCAAAACCTACTTTTTTGAACAATTCCAAGAGTTATTGCCAGGTCTCTGGAACTCTCACCAGAATTAGACTATTAGAATAATTAATTAGTGCATTAATAAATAACTGGAAATAGCCATGCAGCTGCAGTACTATGTAATGCTTTATAAATGATTATTTGGCATAAGCAATTACAATTTTAATTTTACATTATATTAAAATAATAGAACTCACAGCCATCAGGTCCTGGGTTCAAGTCCCAGGGTGGGTGATGGCATTTCTTTGTGTAGTTTGTATGTTCTCCACGCGCTTGCATGGCTTTCCAGGTTTCCACCCACAGTCCAAAGACATGCACATACAGCAAATTGGCTTATTTAAATTGTCCCTGGGTGTGAGTGTGAATGGTTGTGTGGTTTTGCCCCGCGACGGACTGACGAGCTGTTGAGGGTGTACCCTACCTTCAACCAGAGACGGCTCAAATAGGCTCCAGCCTTTTCACAACCCTAGTAGGATACAGCTATTCGGCAAATGAAGGAATGGATAACTTATCTGAAAACAAGACTTTCTATGTGTTAATGTTTTCAATATTCCGATAATTAGTCCGGAGTATCAACGAACCAGTAAGTATGACTGTTACGACCCAGTCTAGGTCAAGCCATAACATACGGGTTAATAAAAGAAACTACGACCGTTGTTACGTTGTGTTGTTTTATTTGTGTATTTAGTGGTCACTTCTTCAAAGGCCGGCCAGGCGAAAATAATAAACAAAACCCATCTAACTCTGCACATTCAAACTGACTTCCCTACGCATACGAAATATCCTATAAAGATTCCTAATACTCTACCATACATACAGTACCTTGTAACACAAAAAAATGAAAACTTTTATCTGATTTCTCTGTTCTTGACATTTACAATGTTTCTCTGCCAAGAAGTCAGACAGAGCTGAAGTAAACATAGTTACAACAGCAAAATGTATGACTGCTTCAGTGGCTGCAATGGAAACTGGGTTCCCTTCATTTCTGCTTACAGTGCAAAGAACTGTCTGCTCTGTGATCTATTGCCTGTGAGAGGGACTGAGCTCACCCATTCATTTTGCTCTCAACCTGTTCCATAAAACATCCATAAAATATAGGTTAAAAATGAGACACTAAATATAACCTTCCATATAGACATGGTTCTTAGAGATGATCAACACAGAGAACAAGACAATATTTTCTGTGTAAAGAAAAAAAAAAAACACAACAACAACAAATTATATATATTGTAAAAGTACATTAGATCTTCCATTATCAGCCAATCTGGACATTTTCATCAGTCTAATATTGTCCTAATTAAACTACTACTACTAAACCTACTACTACTACTACTACTACTACTACTAATAATAATAATAATAATAATAATAATGAGGGAATGCTCAAAATAAATAAGTAATAATTATAATATTACTGTCTTTTAGCTGTTTCCCATCATTTTGACTAATTAATTAATAGCAGGACAGGCAGAATAAAAGCTTTTATAAGTTTGGTAATCGATAATGGGTACTTAACAGTAAAGCTAATTTGTTAAGCTATTATGCAGGCTAAGGTCAGAGGTTGCATTTTAGAGACACTTACTGATAATAAAGCATTTGCAGTACAGCAGTGGCCAGCAATTTAGTACAAATGTTTTAAATTATATTTTATACATTTCACACAACAACAGAAACTTACAGAAATGTTGAATAACTGTACATCTCAAAACCTTTATCAAACCTCCAGTGTTTCTCTTGATAACCTTGTGACATGAAAGGTTAACAGGAAAGTATAAAGTTGAGTTTGTGAAGATGAATTAATGCAGATATATATTGTTAATACCAGGGCTGGCTGAAAAGTTAATATGCTGCCTAAGCAATGGAAATGTGAGTGCTTCTATTCAAATGAGATCCAACAATGATGGAAGAAGTGTGTAGAGAGTCTAGGCTAAAAAATGAAGTACATTTGGTTAAATGAGACTACTTTATCTTGGTCAGCCTATGAACCTTTCAGCCCACCTTCGTATATAAACAAAACCTATAACCAACACCAGGATGAATGAATGTGTACTGTAATGAATGAATGTGTACACAAAAGGCCAGATTAAGAATGATGCCAAAACAGCATTAATAAGTAACGAATATTAATAGTTAGATTTATTAGGGTAGGCATATTAATACAACTTGTATAATTACTGTATATATTACACAAATAATATAAATCACACACTTCACAGTCCAACATCCAAGAAACATCTCTAAATAACCTACCTTTTCTTTTCCTCCTTTGCTTCTGGTGGACAGTGAAAATGACCATTAGTGCACCCATCCCGTCTTTCCGTTTATCTGTCTTTTGTCTCTGTATCTGTTCTGTTGAGCGTTCCAGGAGTCCTGCAACAGTGTGTTTCCCCTCAAAGATCTCTGCACTTCTCACACTTTCCAAGAGACTGAACTAACCAAGTCTTTGCTGACTTCACTCCCGCCTCCTCACTCAGTACGACATTCTGGCACGGACTTTAGCTGCATCTGATCCTCTCTATACTTTGGCAAAATGATGATCAATTTTCCTCTCAAGGAATTGTATGGGGGGGAAACGATGTCAACTTTGGCCCAGTTGAGCAACTGGATAAATGAGCTGTGTGCGCTTTCTGCTACCTCCTACTGCGCTTCTCCACTCTTTAACAGACGCTTCACAGGAGGAGCAGGAAAGAGAGGAGGGAGGGCAGGAGAAGAGAGAGGGAGGAATGATAGAGAGTTAATAGCTACAAGCATATTGGCTGCTTTTAAATTGTCTGACTAATCATATATATTATTGCAGTAAGGCCATTTTAACAACAGTACACTAGTCTACATTCCTCACACTAAGACAATCGTGTCGCATAAATCAGCACTATTACATCTTCATGACAACAGCCTTCATTTGCAAATCTGTTCTGTGATTTTTCCATGACAGAAGGGGAAGGGTGTATTATGTAGCACAGTTGGCATAAGAGTGAGAAAATCTCTGGGATTTCTAACTAAAATTTCTACAGTAAAGTTTCTAATTCAGCACATACATTTATTCCTATTCACAAATGCCTTGGTCTGATAATTACAATCCTGCAAACACAAGGTGGTATGTATAATTTTAGGATAATATTTTTAGAAGAATACAGAACGAGATGCAGCATGAGATCCTCACAGGGTTTTCTAAGAAACGTGTTTGTGTGTATTGTGTTCACAGAAAAAATAGTGACAAGTTAAATGAAATACATCACTGCACCTTATTGGAATTTCACGAAACAAGACTGGTTAAATGTAATACAAGGACAAATGTCTTCAATTAAAAAGAGAAGAACCCAGACCAAATAGAGCCCCCGAAGATTAAGAGTAACTTAAATCAACCTTAGCTATCATGAACTTCAAATTAGCTTACTCTTTACTCTCTCTCTCGCACACAATAATTACACGACACTGTCCACCCACAGAGCAGACTACAAAACCAGTGACTCTAGGCAAATTATGCAAACAGCACCATGAAGTCCCAGTTTTACTAGAATGCAAACAGGCTCTCGAGAAGGCTTAGTCACACAGCAATTATTCCCAGGGATCCCAGAAACACAGAATAAAATCAAAAGCACCTCCAACCTTTAACAGCTTCCTGCTACAGCTGTAATCATTCATCACTTCATCTGAATAATAATGGTAGAAATATGACAAGTTGAGTTTTAGTAAAACATTTTTATATATATTTGTTTTAATCTTGCAGAGTATCACGTTAAGCCTTTTGTTCAGTTATACAAAGGCATATGTTTATCTTTGTAATTTTAAAATATAGGAATAATAATAATGCTTGCAATATAGCCTTGAATTTGGCATGAAAACTGGACAGTGTCATCACCAGCATTACTTTTCATTCATCAAGGCAACAACATCACACATCATAAGTTGTGCACTGTATTTATGTACAATTTGTGTAAAAAGATAGAGAGTTATTAGGATTTTACTGTCTGCAGCCAGTCAGATATGAGGTTGATTTTATCACGACAACTTTTTTTTTTACAAGTATTATAAAACTTCTATCCATAAATCAGAAAAATGTATTCATTAATGAGAAATCTGCACTCAGGATTCAAAGTCAGTGTTTAGCTTTTACAAAAAGAAAAAAGCAACAAGATATACAAGCTTATAAAGAAAGTCAATGACTATGGGTTAAACCTGTGTGAGCTTTTTTCCTGTGTTTGACAGAGAGATTAAATGTGATGGTTTTAAAGTTCCTGTCAGACAGATCCAAATTAAAAATCAGGTTAAGAAATGAATAACATGCACCGTTGAAACTATCACACAAATACATCAGCAGAGATAATTCAAGGAAGAGTCAAAACTACAGGCAGGTGCCATACACAGGAATAGCAATATTTTTAGCAAAGCTGTTGAAAACAGTGAGTACTTCACAAAAAGCGACTCAGAACAGTCTTTAAATAGCATGCAGGTAATCACGTGGGACTGTTGTTATGAAGTGTAAAAGTCAAAAAAAAAAGTCAGCTGACTTTGCCAGGGATGCTGGAAAATGTAATCGGTGGTATGGAAAGTGTTGATATAACATTTTTACTCAGATAAATAGAATAAAGTTTGCTTTATTCTAGACTTTCACAGTACTGTACTTTTGGGGAGAATGGAGCTGGTGGCCATTTTCCATGCCTTTAGGTTTTGTTAGGTTTTTTGCTAATTGAGCAAGAGATCACTCATATATGTAAGTCTTTAAAAAAAAGATCTTTCCAAAAAAAATTTTTTTTTTAATTAATAATTTTTACTTACCTAAATTAATTTTAATTTTAATGCTGTGATCATCTGAATTTTCTTTAGTCAGAGCATATATTTGTATACCGCAGGCTACTGAAGTGTTAGTATTGAAAAGGCCTTCAATAACCTATACACTGTGCAGCCCTACAGTTATACAACTACCTATACAACTATATTATATAGAAAAAAGGACACCTCATCATCAACACCAAATTTGTTTGATGAACATCTTACTCCAGAGTGGTTACCACTTTGTCTTCTGTAACAGCCTTCACTCACTGGGAAGACGTTTTGGAGTGTGGCTGTGGAGATCCAAGCTCATTCTGCTGCAAGGACATTAGTGAGCCAAGGCACTAACTCCTCTGACAGAAAGGTTTCTCCTAGTCCATCCAATGGCTAAACTGCCTTCACATCCTCAACAGTACCAGCAGGGGAGAAAAAGCACAGGGCTAAGAAGAAAGAGTTCAAGCTCAAGAGTTTGGATGATGTCTGTTAAGAAATTAACTCTCTTGGGGTGGACGAAGGAGGCCGTAATGGTCAGCAGGATAAACAAGACATTCCCCATGGCTTTCAAATTAAGCTGGCGGCTGGTGGGATTTCCGTCTACTTGAGTACTGTGTGCCATTTATTCATTTCGCTTTCAAAATCTGCATATTTCATACACGCAACATGCCTCCTGCCATATCGAACACGTAATATATTATAGAAATATATTTGATTACTTGGTCATTCCAATGTCAGTGTACTTACTGCTCAAGCTACTTTTCACATAATACAGAGCAAATGTGCATTTCAGATCTGTTACACTGCCCTCAGAGAGAAATGTGCATTTCAGATCTGTTACACTGGTTTTAGAGAGAAATGTGCGTTTCAAATCACCCAGGCGTTCCCAGACCAGTCGGGAAACATAATCCTTCCAGCATGTTCTGAGTCGATATACTGTATACTGTGATATACAGTAGTGTTCAGTGAAGATTATACACCACCATTTTTGTCTAAAAGGGCTCCTAATAAAAAGAAGTGAAAAAAATTACTTCTCCATAATTTTTTGGTGAAAATGTATTGAATAGTGCTATTGTAGGCAATGAGAACCAAAAAAATAATTTCAACAAGTATACTGAGGTAAAAGTATGTCTAATAAACAAAAACACTGAAAATACAAATTTTCAGAAAGTGTTCATTCATTCATCATCTTCCGCTTGTTCCAAAGTCGGGTTGTGGGGGCAGCAGCCTAAGTAGTGATGTCCAGATGTCCTTCTCCCCCAGCCACTTCCTCCAGCTTTTCTGGGGGACGCCAAGGCGTTCCCAGACCAGACAAGAGACGTAGTCCCCTCCAGCGTATTTTCGTAAAGTATTGCAATTTTTGTTTTTTTTTTACTTTTATATAGTATGAAAAAACTTAAAACCATATAGAATGGTTTAGTGAGCGAAGAAATAAAAAAAATACAGTGATGAGCAGTGATGATTATACACTTAACAAATTTAAAGATAAATCAGAAATCAAATACTAATCAAGTATTTATTTCATGTAATATTGGATCATATTGATAAGTAAACAAACTACAGTATATATTAATAACAAAAATACAGGCTCTTTTTTATTTTAACAAAAAGTAAAAAGAAAATTGCGACAGCTTTAAATATTTCTGACAAATTGGTATTTTCTGTGTTTGTTTATTAGCCATAGTTTTACCTCAGTATTGTTGTCAGAATTTTTTCTTTTTGGTTCTTATTGCCTACAATAGCATTGTTCATTACATTTTCACCCAAAAATTATAGAGAAGTAATTTTTTACTTCTTGTCATTAGGAGCCCTTTTAGAAAAAAGTGATGGTGTATAATCTTCACCGCACACTAATGTAAACCATTACCATAATATGGTAATGGTATACATTATTTATACTCTGATGAGGATTTTTTAAATCATACTGCCCACCCCTATATAGTTTAATTCAATTTAATTGTATTTGAATAGAGGTTCTTGCAACTGAGGGGTTTTTTTTGCAAAGGAGCTTTATGTAGTATAGTGAGTTCGCCATTTTGAATTGGTGTGTTCAATTGGTTAAATTGATTACACTCCCTTTCACTATGTATTAATAATACATAGTGAAAGGAAGTGTACAACATAGACCTATAATACATTACACACTGCATTGACTATAAGCATAATTGCGCCACCATATTGCTGGGATCACTGTGCCAAGAGCTGAGGCTGGAGTTTTAATAAAACCTCTTGATAAAGATGCCTGATACATGTACTGTTTGGGAAAAAGTGCTTTTTGATGTTTGAAAAAATATCACATAATATAGTTGAAATAAAATGAAATGGGACACTTAATGCTTGTTAGGTTTTTCCCCAAACCTTAATCATAACAAACAACTGTGGTCAACACATTAACTAACACCTTAAAATCTTAATTCAGTAGTAAAACATCCTTAAATACCCTTTAATCACAACAAATTACAAAACCCTCTTAATTAAAATCGTAAAAAGAAGATTAAGCGGCTTCACATCCACCCCTTAAATAACATTGAAAGATCAAACTAAGGAGTGTGTTTCACAGATTATGGGGCACCTAATTTAAATTAAGTGGTTTGGTATACTTTTAGGGGTAAATTAAGGTAAGTTTAAGTGCATTTAAAGTACATTGTGTTTCGTAGTGGTGGCAGTGTCTTATTTAGATTTGAATAAATTGTGCGTTATTCATCAAACGTTTTTACAAAGGAATATGTTCTTAAATCTCCTTTACACACTTTTCATGAAGATTTTGATATTCTACAATATTTTCTTAGGTGGGATTTGTTTTTAGAACCTATGAACACAAAAGAGCACACGTATGTGAACTTTGCTTAAAGTGGACTTTGTAGTTTTGTTTACAACTTTTATGTTCCCTGCAAAAGTGTCAGGGTGTCAAGCGTCAACATTCTGTCTTTACAAGTCTGTTAGCCTGTTACCATATTAATCATCCAAATTCAAAAATGTATGTTGGCTTTTCAAGGAGCTGACAGCTATAAACTGAAAAGGGCTGGTTGCTTCAGGTGGTGGTATCTTCTTTCCTGTGTGTGGTTTGAATTTGCACATCATCAGCTTCGAATTTGAAAATCATTGCTGTGTGTGGATTTTTGTGCATGTGTGATTCGGCACATTTTCCTCCTCTTTCTGTTTTTAGTCACTTTGGTGGCATGGTGGGAAAGTGGTTAGCACGTTCGCCTCACAGCAAGAAAGTCCCAGGTTCGATTCCCTGTCTCAGGCATTTCTGTGTGGAGTTTGCATGACTTTCCAAAAATTTGCACAGTAGGTTTACTGGCGGTTCCAATTTGCCCATAGGTATGAGATAGAGTGTGAATGGTTGTATGTGTGCTGGCCCTGGAATGGTCTGGGCGAGCTGTACCCTGCCTTTGCCCAGAGTTGGCTGAGGTGGGTGCCAGTCACCTTGCGGCCCTTAGTAGGATTAAGTGGCTTTGAAAATGAATGAATGAATCATGTGTCTTGCTACTTGGTACAATGAATGCGATTGGTACTGGGTTGAGGTGAATACTCCTGGAGTGGCATAATGTGACCTTATGCCTGGGCATTCTCCATCCTAACCGTTTTCCCTATGCTACATTCTCGTCTATTTAAGGCTGCCCCCATCTCACTTGCCACAGTCTGGCATAAGTGCCTGGCCCCTTCACTGCCACACCAGCTAAAAAATGTGAACAAAACACCACTGCTGCAAATGGATGCCCAAAATTCTTCCTGGCAGAGGTATGCTTAGGTGTGTGAGTAAAATAAAACACAATCAGCTATTTTAATCACATGAAAAGTCAAAATTCAAACTAAGAACTTCATTTACCTTGTTTCTCTACAAATGATCAAGAGCAAATGTACTGTGAAGGACTATCATCACATCCAGGGTATATTTCTCTGGATAGGGGCCAGATCTATCCCAAGCCTGACTAGGAAAAAGAGAATACTGTGAATGAGTGAGCAAGTGAGTAAAAAAAATTTTTTCTAAAAAAAAAAAAATTGCTTTCTAAAACTGTTATACTTTTTGATGGTCATACCAGGACATAAACAGTAATGTACAAGTAACCAACCACTAAGAAAAAACAACAACAACAACAACAACAATAAATCTGGGAACAATTTAGTGAATGTGCTAACATTTCAAATGAATCAAGTTGAATAATTATTTAAGAGCACAATTAGAATCCTAATTAAACAGCCAATTTCATTAGATTAAATGTGAATAAAGATCATCAAAAGGTCATTATTTGATGCCTTTCATAGGTGGAGGAAATAAAAAGTAAAATAACATGACAGAAACAGCACCACTTGCTGGAGGAGTGCAGGTAGACAATCTACCAGTGTTGTGAATTACCACACAGGGGCAGCATAAGACAGTATTTTTTCAGTGTTTATGAAGTTCTGGAACAAACCAGTAGTGCATTCACTTTCGATCAGGTGTCACATGATACTAAATTCTGAAATGAAACATTTCATCATAGATAGATTTCTGTGACAGGTGGTTTCTCTGAAAATGTGTCTACTGGAAATAGATTTTACTACAATGCCCTTGGCCCTTGCTCAAATCAAAGTTATGAAGTGAAATTCAATGCCCTGTTGCAAGTGGGAAACTGTAGATTATTTCAATATAATAAATATAAACGGATCCACTGAGCACACAGTGCAATGGATTTTAGCGGAATGATCAAAGAACATGAAATTTCCCAGTTCTCTGGAACACAGTGTACCTGAAGCATTAGGCTCTAAAGAGAAAGCTTTCTTTCTTGGATGGCGCAGTGGTTTGCACGTCCACCTCACAGAAAGAGGGTCCTGGGTTCATGTCCTGAGCTCAGGCGTTTCTGTGTGGAGTTTGCATGTTCTCCCTATGCTTGGATGGGATTCCTCGGGATACTCTGGTCTTTTCCCACTGTCCAAAGACATGCCAGATTGCAACTAGTTGTGGATGTGTGTGGGAATGGTTGTGTGTTGGCCTGGTGATGGTCTGGTGAGCTGTTAACGGTGTACCCCACCTTCGCCCATTGTTGGCTGAGAAAGGCTCCAGCCTCCCCACAGCCTTATTCTGCTCAAGCGGTTTGGCAAGTAAGTAAAGTATAAGATGAGAGCGTCTCTCTTGTTTGGATGTGTCTCAAAGGACAGCAGATGGAGTACAAGATACATTCTAGTACATCAGGTTTATCTGACACAAGTGCAGGTGCACTTCTCGCATTTGTAGCTCTGCTTGGGCAAACATGATTTGCATGAAAATGTCAACAAAACGGAACCTTCCTTTTGACCGCATTACAAAAGTTAACTTCTGAAGAATGCACAATGATATTAAGGTAAGCATTTTGGAAATAAATTTTATGGATTGATGAAAACTTGGACCACAGACACAAAAGTGACAGTGTGGAAAAAGAAAATGGAAGCATTTTATGAAAATATTGCCAACAATATCCATGTCACTATTCTGCTTTGAGGTTATGTGGCTGCCAATGGCACAGGGAAGACTGCACAAGAAGACGGGAAGTATGGATAATATCAGTATATTCTGGAAGCCAATGTGACACCTCCTATAAAAACAGTAAAGTAAAAAAAGATTTACTTCTACAGAAGAAAAATCTAAGACAGCTCAAAAATCCCTAAAATTAAAAATTCTAACACGTCTACATTTCCATTCACTGAAAACTATTGTGAAAGAAGGTTTTGGTTATTTTCGCTACATCTACAATGAGAGTAATCTGTTTATTTTCAACAACATGCCACTGATTTTCTTCGAAACTGTCAATGTGCTTCATAAGAACTTTCACACATACAACCTTATACTTTCCATTTCGTTTTCTGACATCATTTAGCCTGTGAAATTGCACCATTCAAATTTAGATTGCTTCCTGAATGAAAGCGTCGTCACTATCTAACATTATGCATTAAGGATTTTGCATATTGTGGTTTCTTTTCCTTCATCTTCTTTATGACCTTGAATATCGTGAGCATTATTCCTGATTATTTTATATTGCAAAAACTTTCATGTCATTTTGCTTCAAAACATCTTTCTGTTGGTTAGACCACTCAGGTTCTCAGCCCTTCATATAAACACCCATTTGATTTATTCGGTATGTGCATTTTCCAACATCATCTTGAACTATTCCATGTCATTTCCATCTACTTCATCTGCATATTTGGTAAAATCCAAGAACAGCTTAAGTCATTTAACTAATTTATGGATGACGATAGGATTAGGTGTTAGTATGACAAATAAATTCATCATATGGTCAAAAGTACATATGTAGACACATGAAAAACACATCTATATGTAGGGGTTCCCCAAAACTGCTGACCCAAAGTTGAGAGCATATACTTGAAATTCAGGAACTTAAACAAGTTCCTACATGATAATGTCCTTGAACATAAAGCAAGCTTAATAGGACTGGCAAAGTACATTTAATTGCCAGTCTTTTTCTTTTCACACTATTTATATTCCTATTGCAAAAGGGAACAACACATATACATTAATAAATCATTTTTGTCAGTCAGCTAAGACAGACATGAAAAAGAAAGAACACGGTGAGAGTAACAATAAAAGACTCTTCAAGCACACTCTAAAGAACAGTCATCACTCTGAGGCTTAATCGGGTAAATCAGCATTATTAACACAAATGTAAGACTCGGCCCATGGTGAGGTCTGGCAGGATCCACTGCTTACATATTTATAGCCCAGCTCAGGTGCCCAAGGGAAACCCTTTCCACTAGAGATGACTTAGAAACTGTAACCAATACATCTCTATAACTTTCAACCCTGTAACAGAGCGCTTAGTGTGCTATCGCTTCTCCCCATGTCCCAGTTTCCATATAGAGACCATAGCCATCTCACACAGCCATGAAATTCCTACAAATGACATCTATTCATTAATGAATATGTGCAATAAAGTAATATATTCACTTATTTCATCATACAATTGTTTACTTAAATTTAAAATCATTTTTGTTGAGCATAGGACTCAAACCCAGGACCTTCTTTCTCTGAGGTGGAAATGCTTACCCCTATGCCGCCATGCCACCCTATTAACATATTGAATATTTATATTATCACATAAAATGTTGTTGATTTCTTTACAGTACAGGGCTGTACAATGATTAAACTTTGCCTTTTGTATGTGTTACTAACACAGGCACTCATCAGGCATAGCATTAAATACTATATGAGCACTGACAGGTGAATAACATTATCCCTTTACAGTGGCATTGGCCAGGGAGTGGAGTATTAGGCGGAATGTGAACTGTTACTTTTCAAAGTTGATGTGATGTTAGCAGGAAAAAGGAGCAAACATGAGGATTTAAGTGACTTTGACAAGGGCCACACTGGGATGCATTAACGACTGGTACTATTCTTTTCCAAAATGTTGCCACTTGTGGGGTGTTCCTGGTATTCAATGATATGTACCTAACAAACCTCAGAGCACGTGAGGAGAAAATAATATTTGTGGTCTGATCCCCCAGAAGAGCTACTGTTACTCAAACTGTTAAAACTGGCTATGTTAGAAAGGTGTCAGAACTCACAGTGCATTGCAGCTTGCAGCATATGGTGTTGCCAAGCCGCAGCCCTGTCAGGTGGTGTTAAAGTTATGGGTAATCAGTGTGAATAATTTGGTTCAGTCTTCATACCTGAAGCATGATCAACTTTTCAGCAAAACATGCATGCTGACAGAAACAGTTACTGTTCAGCAATATGCTGTTCAGCAACATACTGGTTTCATGTCATAGGAGACTTGGTGTTCGATATAGAAGGTGAAAGTGTATAATATAATAAAAATAATACATGCTACCACTTTATTAATCTTTAATATGAAGCTACAAAATATGTCACAACACATTTATAAAGTGATTTATGTGTTATTTTTATCTATTAATAGAGTCTGTTTTAATTTATGTTGCCACTGCTTGGACATTGACTAAGACCCTCGAGTCTCAGCTTGACGGCTACACTCATATGCTGAGAGCCATACTTACCGTCTCTTGGAGACAGCATCTAACTAGGTCACAGCTCTATGGAACTATCCCAGACATTTCTACAATCCTACATGAATGCAAAAAGTTGGTCACCCAGCAACTACCTACATTGAAACTCAACTATGTAGAGACATAGGATGCCACCCTGAAGGCCTACTGCTGCAGGACCACGATGGGTGGCGTGATGGGACGCTCATGAATGTCCAAGCTAGCTCAACCCGATGACCAGAAGATTTTTGAAATATTAAAGCATATTGCAGTTTAAACAGTATACTCTGTATTGTGTACTTGTACATGTTTCTTAGTAACACACAAGTTTGTGCCAAGTGACAGAAATGCAAAAATAAAATAATGTAGCTTATTAATATTATTTTAACTTATTCTAGGGCAGCATCGTGCTATAGTGGTTAGCACGTTCACCCCATAGCAAGAAGATCCTGGGTTTAAGTCCTAGGCTTGGGTGTTTCTGTGTGACATTTGCATGTTCATCCCATATTTGCAAGAGTTTCCTTCAGGTAGAATGACATGCACATTCTGTAAATTGGCTGTTCCAATTTGACCCTAGATGCAAGTGTGAATGGTGTGTGTGTGTGTGTGTGTGTGTGTGTGTGTGTGTATGTGTGTGTGTGTGTGTGCGCTGACTTTTGACGAATCCGGCAAATAAATTAATGAACTGTTTATTAATGCATGTTGACAAATTGTATTTAGCCAACAAAAGCAAAATCATCTATACTGGCTTGAGTATGATGAGAAATTGATTATGTCAAAAACAATCAAGTGTAATCAATACAAAGAAACTGGAACTGAAATATAAGACACTGCACTATACAGTCTAACAGTATTCCTTGTATGTATCCATTACTTGTTGCTTTGGGGATTAATGATGAGAGAGCAGATCAATTCTGTATCTTCTACATGTTCAGTAAATGATAAATACATTGCAGAGATCAGGAGCTCTCTGAATGTTTTTGTACATGACCATTTATCTCGAGTGTATGAAGGAATATGATGCTTGTGCCTAGACTTATATATGCAGCTCATTAATCAGCGTTGCTCGTTTGCAAGTCATCTGCCATAAGGAAAAGCTTGTCAGACTTTTATAATGTGAATACAGCATTGTAAAAAAAAAGTGCAGCATTGTAGTTTTATTGACGTTTTAAGCTACAACCTAGACTGACCTTGAGTGATATGATTTCTAATATTTCTTGGCGCTGTCTGACATTGTGAGAATCCATAAACTGTGCAGCCTTGGAAGTGAGAAGATGGAAACATGAGAGATGAGAAAATAGACAGTTAGGTCATCGATAACTGCAGAGAAGAAATATAAGATGAAGGTAATTCATAAGAAATGAAATTATAATGAATGAAATTATGAAATCCTGATTTGTATGATACACATGCAGTGAATGAATCTGCAGAACGTAAATATGAACTTTGCACACAGTGTAGGAGTTGTTCCTAGTTAAAATTCCTGATTATTTAATCCGGCCTCAGTTTCTATAGCAAATATGTAATGTGTACAGTATGTACTCATGCCTGAACCTTACAGCAAGGTTGGGGCTGAGAGTCGGCAACTCTGAGTCATTCTGCATCTGCTCTGTGATCGATTCCAAACCATTGGCATTATGCCGTTCAGGAACGGCGCACAATGGGCTCGTTTGAAATGTGGAAACTGGCTATAATGAAATCTAGTTTAAAACAAACAAACAAAAAAAACACCACCTGAAATAAAGTTTGGCTGCAGAACACACAAAGTGAATAAATTCAGTACAAGCAGTTATTGGTATACGATATAGGGGCTACGCTATTATGGGTAATTTGCTTAAAGATGTTACCCCTAATAGTTTTTTTAGTTGCTTAACACCAATAATAAGCAAATTCATTTACTTAATTTCAATACAGGGTAACAAAACATTTACTCATTTGCTGAACTGCTTAATTCTACTAGAGGCTGGAGCCTATCTTAGCCAACTCTCAGCAAAGGAGGGATACACCCTACACACCTTGCCAGTCCATAACAGCGACAACACACCAATCAAACACACAGTTGAGGACAATCTGGAACAGCCAATAGCCTATGATTTAAGCTATGGGAGAAGGCTATCGGCCCCGGCGAAAACCCACACAAGCACAGGGAGGACATGCAAACTTCACACAGAAAGGCTCTTGTTCAGGCCAGTACTCAAACCCAGGACCTCCTTGCTGTGAGATGGCTGTGCTAACCCCTATGCCACCATGCTGCATATAACAAGAGTATAGTACAATTTAAACTGTTCACCATGCAGTCTGTTAATATGGGTGGTACCACAGCTTTCAGGATACATTGCACCCCTTTCTTCCATTGTATTTTCTTCCTCAAAAGCACATGATGTGTCCCATAAAGCAACCTCACAGCTTTTAAACACGACTTTCTCCAAAGTTGCAGACTTAAAACGCTGAAAATGCCTGGTAGGTTTTGGTTATTTACTGCAAAACTAGACAATTATTTTAGAAAACAGGATTTCATTTTAAAGCTTAGGATATCACTTACAAAATGGTACCAATAACTCAATCACTCATTTATTAATAATTTCTGACTTGATACCCACTTTTCTGTAACAGGTTACAAATGTGACAATAAAGACACCTTAACCTCCAGTTCCAGCCTATTGTTCAATGATTATTCAAGAATAGCTAATACAGCTTCCAGAGAAAGGAATTAATTTTGTATTTTTAATGGGTCCTAGTTATTTAATGTGTTAGCAAGCCAGGAATGCTTTAATATTAGCTGCTATGAAATTGTAAGCTGTAGTGCTTCATAAACTCATTTTAATTGCTGGCTAGTATGAGACCAAACAACATAAAACAGTTTAATAAAACTATGCATGTGAAAAGTTATGAAGACTATAATTTTTAAAACCTTTTTTACCTTAATCTGACCTATTATCACCACTGGCTGTGTAATTAATACCCAAACCAAAAAGTTCTTGCTTTAATGAAAATGAAATTACATCAACCTTCCATGTCCACTCATTATGAATGCACAATATTCATGACACACAGCTTTGTTGTATGGCTATAATGATGAATAAATAATTAAGACGCCATCACACTGCCAATGCCAATTCAGCAAATCCTGATAAAAATGCAGTAGCGTCCATCACCAGTAATAATGAATACCTCTATTTAGGTTCCTGCAGTGAGATTCAGCCTTGTGCTCTTTCTAAAGTTCTCACTCTGTCTGAAATTGACACTGTGTTAATGTATTCCCTGCTGTTCAGTACCTGCAGCCAGCAAGCTATTTCTCAGCACTGGGCTTCGTGCCTGAATGCATTTACTGCTATTACTGTTGCTCCTAATGCAGTTTATTCTCCTGGCTGGTATTTTTCTAACCATTTTTCTATTTTCTAACCGACCTCGATTTGATGCTACTGATTATCAGAGTAGTTTCATTTTTCACTTTAAATTCACAACCACATTACACACACAACCCAATTTTACATGGTACTATTATCTGTAGGGTCCAAACTTGTGCACAATGTGCTTCACAACACCACATACATTAGCACAATACTGTCACACATTCACAGTCCACTTTTTTTAGAGCTCCAGGTAATTATCACATCAAGCATGACAATAGGAAAACCGCTGTGATCTCTGTTACTTTAATTCCGACATAGTTATTGGAAACAGACCGGCTGGCTTGAGATGGATCTTTACAATTACAATTTATAATTACACAGATGACCTGCACCAGTAAACACCAGCATCTGAAAACTAAAGCTAAATCAACTACTAAATGAAACTATCAAAGCAGTTTACTGTATTATACTTATATTCTACTGTATTATAGCTACACTGCAACTGTTATTGTTATTATATCCTCCGCCAAGAAGGTTATGTTTTCACAGGCTTTGGTTTGTTTGTTTCTTTGTTTGCCTGTTAGACACATTACTCAAAAAGTTTTGAACAGATTTTGATTAAATTTTCAGGATAATAACAATTGCTAAAATTCTGGCAGGGATCCAAATTATTGTCTGGTTGCAGAGAATTTTGAAAGATTTTTTAGCGCAGATGACGTCATCCGAGATACAGTGTCCAGACCAAACCGAAGCATAACAATAATAAATTCCAGGCTTGTGTTCGATGATGTAATCTCATTGCTTCACCTTTATGTACAACTTTTAGGCGAATTATCACAATTATCCAATTACTAATACTTATTCATCTGAGCACAAGGCCACTTATTCAAGGCAGGCCCTATACACAATGCAATCATATAATTGGTTGCGTGTTGCATTGTAGGGCTCCAATAATAAACATTGCATTTACAGTTGCATTTTCATAAATATAATTAATATTTATGAAACCATTAATACCATTTACTTACAATACCTTTCTGTATGCAGTACATACTACATACTTTCCTTGTGAATTCAATCTACAACTGATCCTTTTCATAATAACATACCCTGCCTCTTTACATGGTAAGTGCAGATTGTTTTCCCCGTCAACAGAATGATCCATTTCTATTGTGCTACTCTGGTATGCCACCAAGTGTAATGTCACTTTATTATTATTATTACACAGCATTATTTTCTATATCAGTATCTTATATGATGCCATAATGAAGTGCACATACAATTGTATATACTGCACATTTTCTACTATCGCATTGCAGTGTTCTCTTATATTGAACACATACATACTCTCAATGCATGCAGTGGGTATAGAAAAGAATCAGCCTGAACAAAATTCATATTTTGTTGCTTTGCAGCCTGAAATGAAGACAGACATACACTCACACACTTTTCCAGCTGTGTTTATTTAATGTAACTTAGAACAGCCCAATCAAAGATATAATGGCAAAAAAGTGCAGAAGAAAAAAAAAACAAACCACTAAGATAGTTTAAGGATCACTGTATCAGTACTTTGTGGAACCCCCATTTGCTATGAATACAGCGAGTATTGAGCCTATTGGGATTCTTCTATATTAGCTTCCCATCTATTTGCTCACTTTGCTTTCACTATTTTTGCAGTTCATATGTTTTAAATTTGGGTGGAAATGTTTGTGAGGTGTTTATGAAATGAAAAATTGTTCATGTTTCTCAAACACATACCTATGAATAGTAAAATTAGAAAAACTGATCGTTTTGCGGCGCCGCTTTTATTCTATGTTCTGTAGGCGAGATGTAAATTTAATTTCAACGTAGTCATGAAGGCAATAAAGACAGTGTTTTCTAATAAACTAATCACTGGTTTTAACCACATGTTTCTCCAGCTGCAGCTTTACATAAGGCTGCAGGACAGCAGAATATGAATTTGCCAGAAGTACATGTTTATATTTTCACAACAGAGTTAGTTGACAGTCCAGAATACATGTACTTCACTTTGCCATGAGCCTGACTGGAAAATCATCTCGGCTGAGAAATGACAACACTGCTGGATGATGAAACAATCTCTTATAAAGCCAGCCAAATATACATGGGAAGAAGTCCTGACTGTAGTTTAGAGGAGAATTGCAGCAGATATGCGCTAACAGGTCTAATTGGGTTAGAACTAACAAGTCTCTGCTGGAATTTTTCTTTCTAAAAATGTCTGAACCTGGTTACATATTATAGCTCTAAAACAAATTATTCATAATCAGCAGTCATGAAAATCACTGGTTCGTTTGTTGCTGTGTTGTTAATTCTTGCACTTCCCAAGGGGAAACTTAACAGCACTATACCATATTCATAATTATAACAGACTCATGAATATTCAAATGAACTGCATTTTATTTACTGCTGACTGTCTGTTCAGCTTAATTTCATTCTCAGCATTAGAATGCCTTTTTAGTCTGATGAAACTGCTTTTTAATACTATCATGCATTTAATATCATTATGGTACTATTCAAATTTTGCAGATCTGTGTGTTTAGATAAGAATCACGCCTTCGGAATATTCACATTTTGTTGCTTGCAGCCTACAGTTCAAAAGTATGGGGTCACCCATACAGCCTATAGTTCAAAAGTATGAGGTCACCCCGAAAATTTCGACCTGCTCCAGCATAATACAAATTAAGCCACAAGGCAGTGTTTTGAGTAAAAGCCAA
Organism: Porochilus rendahli; assembly: GCA_039654305.1. Taxonomy (NCBI): domain Eukaryota; kingdom Metazoa; phylum Chordata; class Actinopteri; order Siluriformes; family Plotosidae; genus Porochilus; species Porochilus rendahli. Next base: position 7,385,366 of record JBCNYG010000010.1, on the reverse strand, counting down.
AGTAAGTTGCAAATGGCTTACCTGGATGAAAATGTGATATCGGCAAAAATACATCCTTCAAAGCATAATCTTTGATATGACGAAGTTCAAATATCTATTACCACGTCCATGCTAAAACGCTTGTATAAGAAAGGGTTCCATGTTCAAGTTGTTGTAAAATAATGAAAAAAAAACAACAACTTATTCTTCTGATTTTTAAACTACTTTCATGATTTCTCAGGGTATTTCCTTATTATCCATATTCGGTACCAGAATACTCTACCTACTTATGGCATATAACCGTATAAAGGAAGATATTCAAAAAAATGGTTCTGTAAGTGTAATTGCTATTTTGTCTAAAGTAGCATTTCCTGTTTAGTGGCTTCCAAATGATGTAACTCAATTTTCATGCTATAATCATGTATTAAACCCCATTTTGAAGAATATTAAATTCTCTTGCCAAATATATCACAACCTCAGAATGTCAAATTCCAGCTTAGTCCATATTATGCTGGACCAGGTGACATTTTCCATAAACCAAAAACACTTGTGTTCATCAATAATAATCTTGTACAATCCATTGACTGTACTCTGGCCAGTCCATTAATGAAAGAATACCAGTTGACTGCTTCTCCTCTAAATAGTTCTTACATAGTTTGGCGGTTTTTCCTGTCATGAGAGGAAAGTGGCTCCAATCAATTGCCGTCCACAGGCTGGGGCATGGTGTTGCAAAATGGAGTGGACAGCCTTTCTTGTTCAAGATCCCTTTTACCCTGTACAACTCTCCCACATTACCAACCCCAACGCACCCACAGATCATCAGCTTTCCCACAACCATATTTGACAGATGGCGTTAAGCACTTCCCCCAGCATCTTTTCATTTATTCCGCACCTTACAAATGCAAGGCTGAGAGCCGACCCCATACACGAAATAAGGTCATATTTTGACAAATGTGGATAAGGTCTGCCGTTGTGTTATAAATGTTTATCAAACTAGAGACTGTGATGTATTTGTCCCATTGCTCAGTTGTACACTGTACTACACAGGGGTCCCCTACTTCTCTTTAAATCCTGGTCAGTTGGAGCGGTCCTATGAAGAAAGTAGTACTCAGCATGGTATGAGATCTTCAGTATATTAGCAATTTCATATGTGGAATAGGCTTCATTTCTCAGATCACAAATAGAATGATGAATTACAGAAAAAATATTATTATATCTGCCATTTTTGAGTCAATAATCAAACCCACAAATGCTGATTCTCCAGATATTCAACCAGCCAGAAAAAAAGGCCAATTTTAATGCTTTACTACTTTTACAACTTTAATCAGTACAACAGTTTTCAGCTGTGCTGTTATAATTGCAAAAGGGATTTCTGATTATAAATTAGGCTTTTAAACGTAAAAAAAAAACTTGGATTAGTTAACAGAGTGTGCCATTAGAACACAAGTATGATGTAGTCATTTCCACCTTTAATAGCCATGTACAACATTAACGGTGTCTAGACTTCTAAGCAGCCTCAAACTTTTTTTTTCTAAATATCTTCCCAATTTTCCTCACGTGCCAATTAATCCACCCACCAAATGTGTGTGAAGCAAAGTCTTTGCTAAACTGCTAACTTGTACTGTATCACAAGGCAGCATAATTGGATTCCACATACCTACATCTAAAATTGGCTGGTGTTGCTGTGGTTGACAAGGAAGAGATTAAATCCATCAATCCCACACAGAGAGCATACATTTTTCTCCCTTGGCTACTGAGATAACTATGGCATCATCTGAATTCAAACTCATAATCTAATGATAAGGTGAACACGTACCTCTTGTGCCACTCTGAAGCCCATTGAAGTGTGGCTCTATTAATTAATTTGTATTTCAGTGTGGATACCTGCACAGGTTGGTATAACTTAAGGGTGTTGTTCTCATGAATAACCATTTGTATAATCAGCTAAACAAACAAAACTAAGGCAAACAAAAATAATTTAATTAATGATACATGTAACAGTTTTTTTTATTAAAAGCCAGATGGGACAAATTTGATGCCATGCTTTTGTCATTTTTTTATTTTAAAAATAAATGTGAGCAGAAATTTATTTACAAGATTACCTGAGCAAAAAGCTGCCAATTGACTTACTTGTCTAAAACTCTATGGATAGTCTCAAGCCTTAATGAGAAAGGAGGAGGGTTGGGCATGGGGCCAGCTATCGTAACACATAAAAAAAAAACATTAGCTACAGAATGGCTCTTGCCTCTGCTTGGGCAATGAACATTGGAGCATGAGAAACGAGTATGAAACATAGAAGACAGCGCAAGTTTCTGCTGAGATGAATAAAACCTTGCCTTATTTGGATTGGATGAATAAAAAGAAGTTGAGAACATCCCTGTAGGATGTGAGGGTGAAGCGAGGATCCAATGTCACATCAGACCACCACCTCATTGTGGCACAACTAAAGCTGAAACTGAAGAAAGAATGGATGGAATCAGCGGTATAGTGCCACAAATACAGTTCACTGAGGAAGGCACAAAAGTTGGAGGAGTACAGAGTGGCTCTAAGCAACAAGTTCCAAGTGCTGCAGAAACTGATGGAGAAGGAAAAACACAGAATAGCAGATGGAAGACAGTGAAAGAAGCATTTATAACACCATGCAGTTTTTTATTCTTGGGCCCACGAAGCACCAGGGGAGGACAGTAATAAAGTTCCTTTTCTTTAGGACCTCAAGTACATTTGTCGAGTGTCTTTACTTCACTTTAGTATAAACGTTTCTTTTTACTTTTACTCCATAAATTATAACAAAAATATCTGTACATTCTAATCCTTGTGTTTTCAAAACACAGTCATTATTTGTAATGCATTTGATGGATATTGATATTTTTAGTTCATAGAATTGCTTACCAAATCCGGGAAAGAAAAACAGCCAAAATCCCTTCCAGAAATGTCCTGCGCTTCAACTGGCAAGGAAATTATGCAGGATATTTCGGAAATCAATTATTTTGGTTACACAATTGAGGAGGGCTACAAGAGTAGGCCACAGAGGGAGAAAGAGAAAGAGAGAGGGAGAAAGAGAAAGAGAGAGAGAGAAAGAGAGAGAGAGAGAGAGAGATTCATATTATTAAATGTCAGGGAAATGTCCTTTAAAGAGAAACCTTTTTTAATAAATGTGTACTTGTTTACTTCAGCTAGTAAAAATGCAACAGTACTTCAACTTACCAGCTTTTTTTCCCTACACAACTATATGTACTGCTACTTAAATAAAGAATGTGTTTACTTTGAACACCTCTACCAAAGAAAGCATGTGCAACCTGAACTGGACAGTGTGTGTGTGTGTGTGTGTGTGTGTGTGTGTGTGTGTGTGTGTGTGTGTTTATAAGTAACAAGTAATGACAAGTGTGTTCCTGGTGATCTACCTTTCTAAAGATTTTAACTTCAACCCTAATGGGGCCAATCTGACAAATCATCCAATCATCTCTTTAAGTCTGAATTTCCAAGTCTTAAGCTTTGATTAGATGATTGGATGGTCAGGTGAGCATAACTAGGGTTGGAGTAAACATCTTCGGGAAGGTAGATCACCAGGAGACAGGATTGTCACCCCTGGTATAGACTTTAACAATAAATCAAGCATAAAGCAATCCCAGTTCATATTGTTGGAATGTTTACAAACACTTAAAACTAAAATTCATCAAAGGTTTGTCCAGCAGCATTTTGACAGAAAGCCTTAGAGAGAAGTGCAAAAACACAAATGCTGCATGGTCTGATGCCCTGATCTGTCATGACTGTTAAGAAGCAGTTGAGCAAGGCTGCCAAATAATAGCCAGTGAATAATCAGAGTTACAACGCCTACAGTCTCAGGAATGGAATAATTCCATATCAGTGACAAAAAAGACACCACACATTGGGGCCCCATTTAATTCAATGTGTTCCACTGATCTCATTTGTGATCCTTTTTCAGCAGAGGGGAAGTACGACTCTAGCAGAGATAATAATTTCCAGCTTATATATTCATGTCCACATGATAACAGCACAGCAGTTCATATCATATTACTCAGAATACAAGGGATAAAAAGATACAAGCCACTTTAAGTGAAATGCAGGAGGATCAATCAAACATCGGTTATGTGCAGTGGATGTTCATTTAATAGCAACCCACTACTCAAACAGCAATTTAAGAAGCCCCATCTACCTAAAGCGTCTTAATCTCATTGATTATTGTACAACAAAAAGCATTTACTTTCACACTAATTCTGTTACTCTGCATTCAAAAGGAGAACTGAATAAAACGTGGATGGCACGGTGGTTAGCACTGCCACAACACAGCAAGAGGTTCAGGATTTGCACTTGCTCCCTGTGCTTGTGTAATATGAATGGGAAAACATTTTGTTTATAATTAATATGAATATTATACATTTTTTTAAATACAGTTGAGGACAATCCAAGGAAGAGTGTACTCAGAAGAGTTAAATGAGACGTATATTAGCAGTTTAAATTAAGGCCTTTTTTGTGATGTCTGTATTACTTTGCAAATCGGATTAATTGGAGGCTGCTATGTTAAAAACTTTAGATCTGATAAAGCAAGGCTGAGGAAAAAAGTTGGTAGAGGCAGGTGAGAAAACATGGGTGAGTGTATCGATAAGTTTGAGTGGTTTCAGTTTTAATCACAATAAAGAATTTGTCAACATTTTCAATGAATAATAGATGAATAGATATTATTTTTCCTTTCGATTTGTTACTATTTTACTACACTTTTTCATTTTCTTTAGTGAGGAGAAATAATGTGTGATCACTAATTTGTGAATGAGCAACTGAATAGTGAATTCTTTGAGCTCATCCCAAGAAGCCAACAGTGTGCAGTAATGACTACATTAAGGGCGTTTCACAATAAGCATTCTTCTCCATAACTGCATTCTTGTGAACTTGTGAAACATCATGGAACAACATAAGTTAAAGACCAAAGACTGTTCCATTTAAGAAGTTTACAGTGAAAGTACTGATCAAGAAGGTGAATTGTACTTTGTACTTTTGTAGTCAGGTTTCCCAAAATACAGTTCTGAAAGTGGCAGTAAATTAAAGATGAACAAAGAGAAATTCCAGAACACTGCTTCGGCCAGTCTGCAGTTATCAGAAGAGAATATTCCATGAAGCCCTTAGTCGTTAGACGTCTAGAACATATCGTTTTGAAATGTTAATGTTTCCTATCCAATTAGATTGGGGTTTAGCCACACACAACTATAAAATATTGTTACTGTATATTATTTTACATTTTATAGGTTTCTTCGGCACACATAGTGGATAAAGTTCACACAATCAGCCCAGCAATCCTACCAAGACTGCGGTGGAGCACTTCTAAAAATACACCAAGTATTTCTTGTACTGAGGAGGTACTTTTCATTTTCAAACATTAGTGAAAATTATGCAAATTAGAAAATTAGGAGAGACAGAAGTGGAACTTGCTGAAAGGAAGCTGAAGGCTGAATCAAATGGAAGAAGGACAAAGAAACAAGAAACATACAGACATCCTAAAGTCAAGAAGCCAAGCTCACATGACTGAATTGGAGCCAAAGTTGTAGTACCACCTAGAAAATCAAGTTTATTTGTTTAGGGGGGTTTTTGTCTGATTTGTTTTTTTTCCCCCCAATTTAGCCCTAGTGTTATTTTTAGGGCATAACTTATGACATGTCAAAAGTACAGGCTGTGATGAGATAATTTAGGTTTTGTGATACACTATCTAAAACCAGAATTGCTAATTTGTTTTTTGCTATTGCTATTGAATTGCTATTGCCTGTGTACAGTTATTTTTTTGATTTTGTGTACACTAAATATTAAGAAAAAATACCCAATTGCATTGCAGACAAAGAACTCTCCCACACACTTGGTTTTAGACTCCACTCCCACATGCAGAAACTACCTTACCTGCAGAGAAACAACAACAAAACAGGAATGTTGTGGAGTACGTCTCTCTAGTTTATTTAATGATTTTCAGGGTTTACATACATTGTGTAAGGCAAGACAGGATCGGTCAGTTGAAAAAAGTGCACTATGTATGTGTTCACAGGATAGGTTAGTTAGAGAGAGATCATCTGTACAGGCATGACATGTTCCAAAGCATTCATCTGCGCAGGCAGCGGCTTTCTAATTACTACACGTGAGACCTTGTTTGCAAGAAAGCAGAAATTAATAAAAGAAAAATAGTTTGTGCAAAATTTTACTTAATACAAATTCTCCCACCTGAGAGTCTTTACAGTATAATACGTGGTGACTTCTTGAAACAGAGAATAACAGAGGGAACTAATTTATTTTCAAATTGTCCAGATATAATAAATGATATTAGACTAAATGATAACCGCTGCACATCAGAGTCAGCCCATAAGTGGTAATGAGCTGTGTTTAATAGAACATCTCAAGCGTAACTTTTAGTGTTGACATTTAGTGAGAGCCATTACCTATGCATAACCAAAAGAGAAACCTGGGTCTTGGTGAACAGATAGGATTTCAGTGTTCTAGACTTGTCTGCCTCTAGCGTGACTAAACATGACATTTATTTGGCATCAGTCCAGTTGGCATGCAAAGAGAAAGCCAGGTAGTCAGAGTGACACAATAGCCATGTAACACAAAGAAGCAAAGAACACCTCACTGACAAGGAGCTGTAGCGCTATCCCTCAGTTGGGGTAGCATGTAGAAAAGGTTACGGGCTTGTCTCTCTTGGCTCTGGATACTGCAGGCTCTCAGTTATGCCACAGAGGCTGAATATAAAAAGGTTAAAGTACTTGGCGTGACACCATCTGTTACGGGTACATTTTAGGAGCTGCTTAGGAAACTGTCACCTGAACCTGGACCTAAGGCTAAAGCTAACAATGAAGGCTACTGTTGTGCCATAATCACATACAGGTTACTACAGGTTTCAAAAGCAATTAACTGCAATATGTTTGAATTTCGAATGATGTGATTTGGCCATGCATGGATTCCTCCAAATCTCTAAATCCCAACACTATATATATGTCTGTGTGTGTGTGTGTGTGTGTGTGTGTGTGTGTGTGTGTGTGTGTGTGTGTGTGTGAGAAATGTAAATAGATTTTGGCCATTGACTCAAAAAAATTATTCATATATATATATATATATATAGAAAGAAAGAGAGCAAGCAGTGGAATAGTGGAAGAAATAGTGGAAAGGATGGATTGGCCAAAACTCCAGAGTTGAATCGGCTTGAACAAATATTTTGATTAACTGTTTCAGAAATTGAACACAAAGATTTTCTCCAAAGAAAGAATGTATTTCTCTCATTTATGACAGTGTTGTAATAAATTTGTTAAGCACGGTGCATATACCGTACACACACACACACGTTTTGTGTTTTATATTTGTATATGCATATATATATTCAGACTCTTTAGACCCCACAACAATATCAGACAACACAAGTTGAAGTTATATTGTACAAGTTATATAAGTCTTGATAAGTCACATTAAGGAATGACTTACTTCTTATCCTAATTTTAGAATGCATTGCAAACCAGTCAGTGGCCAGAAACTCACTGAGACCAGTATGCGTCCCAACTTAAGATGTTCATTTTTGTGCCTGTATATTTCCTTTCTGTTCTGCCTGATTTACAGCACAAATACCTGCTGCTGTGACATATCTGTTTACTGTGGATGCTCAGGAATGGATGATCTCCTGTGAGAACGACTGTTACATGACCAGGTCAGGAAAACAAAGAGCAGAAACTGAGACGAGTCGTGTCTCAGGGTTCACATAAACACCGCAAACAGGAACATAATTAGACTGTCCAAACAGTTAGACCTGTGTCACTCACCACATCCTCTTAACCAAAGCCAATAAGAGTTTGTTTAGAAAATCACATTCTGCTACATTTGTAACATGCAGCTTAAAGGGCCTAGCTACCCTTTCCAGAAGCCTGTGTGCTAAGTAGCCTGTCACCTTTTCAATCAATGCCTCATCAATATTTTACTGTGTTATATCTGAAAAACAATCTGCAACTATTTGGTGACATCCTAGATCATAGATGATAAGCAAATTGTTAAATAAATTTGAAAATATTTTGTAGACCCTAGTCAAATGATCCCTTGTTTTTTTGTATGCTTATTCCATTATAATGGACCTGAACTACCACCTGGGTAGCCGTGAAAGAAAAAAATATTGGGCATAATATATTAAAAAATACATCACTGACAGTGAAGTTGCACAGGCTTCGCCGCACAAACACACACACAAAGCTGGCCTAGTAGTATTTACTAAGCTAGTTGAAACTCATGAATGCCACCAAAAGTTGGATTGATTAGTTAAATGTTCCCTCTGGTGGGTAGAAACATGTCTACCATGGTTAGAAAAGGAAAGAACGTTTACTGAACCCCTTGTTTTCTTTCACACGGATTATACTACATTGAATACAGCCCATTGCCAGTTGCAAAAATTAGATTCATTAGCTAGCTAGCTAAAAAAAAAAAAAGAACAAATTGCAACTGTCTGTTTACCGGTGGCCATGTACTTTGGTATCTAATCTGTAAAATGTATGCATCTCTTCCTATTTATGTTTTCCAACCTTTTTTAATTAATTTTTTGTTTTGGATTCCATTTTTTTAGCTAATCAAATCTTCTCACTACCACTGCAATCCTTTGATGCATTTAAATTATGGTTTAATGGACACACTGTAATCTTATCTATCCACTTATCTTCTTTCTGAATCTCTGAGTACCCACTTTCAAAACAGATGCACAGATTAGTTGTACATAACAAGCACAATTGTGAAAATTAAGACTTGCTAATGCTTAGGCTGTGCAGTCATTTCCCAGAAGGATCTACAGAAGCACTAATAGCATGCAAAAGGAAAAAAAAACAGCCTCTGTGAATAATTTTGTTTATTGTTTCAAAATCTTAACCATTTTGATCCCAGCAAATTCATGCATAAAGAAGCTGAGACCATTACAAGCCCCCCCAAATTTCTTCAAACAAACTAGGTCACAAAGGGCTATATTACAAATGGTACCACGCACACTGCACTATTATGCCTTAATAGCAGTTCATTCCCTAGAAAGGTATAAAGCAGTCTAAAACAAATACTGTGTACATGTGAAGAGTGTGAAACTGCATCCCCATCAAATGTGCACGATGCTCTCTCTAAACAACTTCTGAAATCAATTTCCTGAAGGTGCTACTGGGTATTGACAAATTGAGAGTGTAGCAGTCTCCTTCGTTAATTATCTCTGCTGCCGTAAAAGGATATTGGTTCTGTGAGTAGTAGTATTGGCACACTAAATCATATCTCAGTCAACAGTCAACTGCAACTGATTTCCTATTGATAACTAATCACTAAGCTGTTAACTAATCACTATGAATATAAAAGGTTTGCATGACAAATAATTGGACTACTGGAAGAAATGGAGAGGAACAAAAAGCCTGCAATGTGATGGAATTTTTTCAGGCTCCTTATGCATGCACAGTGTTAAACATTATGTCCATTTTTGTTTCTTTTCTCTGGAAGACAAAAGACAGACGATATTCCAGAATGTTTGCCAAGTATTTGGACTTATCTGCCTTGAAACACAATGTGTATGACAACACTAAGTCCAAAAGGGTGTTGTAGAGATATATATAATACTATCGACTAAGGAAGTGTTTTA
>JBCNYG010000010.1:7361206-7374949 GCA_039654305.1 Porochilus rendahli | reverse complement strand
ATATATATCTTTTCAATATTAGCTGTTCAAATATAAAAAAATCTGAATACAGAGATGATAAAATGTATTAACTATTGAAATATCTTTCTTTTTTTTTGTAGTGTTTGGTGTTAAAGCATCCCAAGGAATTCTGTAGAACAATCATCTAAATAGGACCTGTTTAATGTCCACCACACCATTAAAAAACTATTTTTCCATTATGACAAATAAAAAAAAGTAGCAAAAAAAAAAAACATACTGCTAGAAACTCTGAGGAAAAAAAGAGTAATAAATTAATATATATATGCAACTGAGCGACATGGTGCCATAGTAGTTAGCATGTCGGCCTCACAGTAAGAAGGTCCTGAATTCAAGTTTGTATGTTCTTCCTGTGTGTGGGAGTTTCTCGGGTTTCTCCAGTTTCCTCCAGCAGTCCAAAGAGATGCACATTAGGCTAACTGGCTGTTTTAAATTGCCCCTAGGTGTGAATGTTAGTGTGGAAGATTAAGTGCTACTATTGTGTTTATTCACTATTAAACACAAAGTGTGGGAAAAGAAGTTCTTAAAGCTTGTTTTGTTCAGTATGTTTAGTTTAGATGAGCTTTGTGTATGTGCTATCCGGTAGTGCAGATGTAGCTTGTGCAGATACAAATGCTCATGTTTATTTTCTTCTTTTCTACTGAATTTGGTAAGCTCTGAATATAAATTGTGGTTGCTTAGATCTTCACGTCATTTACAAGTGCATAGAATGATCATTACAAGAGATATTTTATTAGTAGAACGTTATTTAGATCTTGTTTCTGTGTGAAATGTATTAGGGTAACGCTCAAGCAATGTTAGCTAAGCTATACTTTCACTGGCTCTTGGGGAGTGTGACTGTCAATAATAATGTTCACTTTCAGTGATTCAGCAGGAAAAGAAACTTTGGGTTTTGTCCAGACAGCACTACAGCTAGTAATTCCGGTTCTGCTGATTTATCTTTCATCGATACCTGCTGGTTGCCAATAACAAACTAGAAGCCTGCCATGGATAAAAAGGTAAATTAGACAGTGATAGAGTTTATACCCTGTATCAATGTCATTATTATTGTATGGATCTTAAAGATGATATACCACCTTATCACCAAGGACGCAGCAGTTATAAACATAGTCCATAGTTTCAATGTCCATCTAGTTCATACACACAAACATATACATATATACACAGTGTTTAACAAATTTATTACACCACCTGTCACAAGGGAAATAAATATTTATTGTTTTTGGCTATGAATTCATACATATCACAAAGACAACAATTCCAAACATTCATATAAATTCTGTAAAGATTAGTGGAACCGCAAACAATAATCTGGAACAGTGGAAAAAATGCTTAAAAAAGCAAAACAAAATTGGACATTATATGTTGCATAACTTGTGCTGTTATCATATTAATTATTCTGTACAATGTACAAAGCCTTGAAAACTCATAATTCACAATAATGAAGAAGGTACATAGATGTCACAAACATAGTTTGGTGTTGTTATACTTGCTTACAAGTTATGTGTGTTATGACATTTATTAGTTGGCAAATTCCGGTCAACTCCATCACTGTGTTGTAATGATACTGATGTTTGATAACGGTTGCTATAAACATGTAATGAATGAGTAATATACTGTTTTTTTCTTTGCTCCAAACAGCATCCCAAATAACATTATTATTATAAAATGCAACTATAATGCAATTGGAACTAACATAGTCAAGTTCTGAACAAATTATAAAGTAATAATTTTCAAATGTAACATATTAGATGTGTTTCAATAACAAAATTTTAGGTATCATGTAATGGAACTAAAACTGATGGTGTACATACATTATTCTATATATTATACAAGTTTATAGTAGGAGTAATATATCAGCAATGCAGACGGGAGGAAGTCAAACAGGCTGTCCAACACAAACACACAAAATCAGCAATTCAAGGGCAGTGGGGAAGCAGGCTCCTGATGAACTGGATTATTTTGTATTGGTTCTGCTATGGTATTTTTAAGTGCTTGGTCACATGCAAATTAGCTACCCCACTCACAGGTTAGGATCATTGTTAGAAAGCTGGCCTGTGCATGAGCCGAGCAATGACCAGGGCATGGCTGGCCGCCTGTCCGTCAAGCCAATGAAAATACCCCTCCAGCCATAACTGGCTGAGGGGTAAAAAGAATATGGTCCTGATGAAAAGTATATCCGGTTCTGAATTTTCAAATTGATTTGGATTTTTTATATTTCCTTGCTTAAGTACTTCAACCTTTAACATACACCCCCCCCCCATACACACAGTCACAATCAAACTTCCCAGATGTTTAAGATAAACTGACCAAAGACATGAAAAACTTATTTACCCTTTGCTCAAATTAACCCACATTCCTATAAGAGCACATTCTTTCTCCATTTTGCTTATTAATAGTACAAAGAAGATATCAGTCAAAGGTAATCAAACATTTTTATTCTCATGGTCTCACACACACATTCGTCTAGCCACTCAGCCATTTGATATTCTCTCCAGGACAGAATAGAATAGAAACATCAATAAAGAATGAAAACGCATGGACACCACAAGATGTTGTAAGTCATACCTTAGGCTAACCACTTTGCTGCAATGCATCAACTTACACTGTACATACAACCATGCGAGCAGATGCCAAATAAACCACTGCAATATTGATTGCAAAAAAAGGCAGAGACAAGAACACAGACAGGCAAAGTCTAATAAGATTTTCTGTCACATTATCCTGAAAATAGATCCTGTTACGGCTCTAACCTTCAGAAGTTCAACAGAATGCAGCCAAAACTAATTTAGTTCCATATTCTCTTTTCCACCTCAGTCACTGAGGTAGTGCAAACTTAATACAGCTTTTTGACCACCTTCTATTACAGCAAGCACAAGTTTACATAGCTTTACACTTATCACACAATGCAAAGATTCAGGTATGATCATGGATTACCTTCTACAAAACCCATTCTACCATCACAGACTTAAAGCACTGCTTGAATTATTATAATGGTACAAACAAAATGTCAAGGTCAACACGGTCCCTGATTTATTTCCTGGATTTACAAGTCTTTCATTTCTGAAATACGATATACAGCTCCAATCTTCATTTACAGTTTATCACAGAGTGCGTATTTACATTCATACTACATCTGGCTGAAAATGTTGACAAGGAATGGCAGGGATATAATCACCAACAATGGAATGTTTGACCATCTGGAATGTTTTAAATCTGACTCCCAGTTATAAGGTTACTGCAACATGACTAGCTTCAGTGGGTTATTTTATATTCTGCAAATGATGATGTAAGTTTGTTTACCTCATGTTAATTCAATCAAAGGCATACACTGACCCAATTAAAGCAATTATGATGGAAGGGCACAGTGATGAACAAGGTCGGAATCAGATTTGACTCTGCCTGCAGACTCGTGTACTGTGTGCACTGTGTGCAATGTAGTACCTTATACAAAGCACTTGTACATTCATTCACAGCACTGCTGAATTTAAATATGCATTCACTAGAATCTACAGTATATACAGAAGTGAAACTGCTTTTTTACAGTAACATTATTAACATGCAACTTGCACAAAATTATTCTAAAGAGCAAAGGTATGTGGTGTGAACTTCAATCAGTGAGGCAACTATTGCAAACTTTACCTGCATTAAGCGTGCCGGTGATGAATCTGAAGAGGTACCCGGCAAACTTTAAGACCTCCCTCTTGCATCTCTTCCGGCAGCTCATCCCTAAAGCTTGCTGCTTGCTGCTTCGCTGTAGGTTCTGTGTCAGAAAACTTTCCCCCACGCAGCTGGGACCCCTGCGTGTAGACTTGGGCTGCTGTGTGCGTGTACAAGAGGCGGCACATTCATACAGCACTGCACGACATTGCCTCTCCTCTCATGGATATTTCCCAGAGGTGCTGAATTCTCCTCTTTTCTCTCCTTCAGATCTGCGCCTGTCTCGGAGCCCGCAGTAGCCTGGGCTCTCGCAGCTGTCACTGCGTTTTCACACCTCGTGCTCCCAAGCTCTCACATGCATACACACTTTCGTAGTAGTCTGACTGCTCATGTGGCTCGGAACCATCTGTGGTGCTTTCAGCCTCCCCCTGACCACTGCTGGGGAGGAGGGACCAGCATGTGCTCGGGTGGAGAGAAAGAGAGAAGGAGGGGCAGGAGAGGAGAGGAGAGGGGTGGGGGAGAGAAAGAGTGGCACTCGGGAAAGTATCAAAGCTCATGAATCAGCAAAGACAGGTGATAATGGGGCTGTTCTTAAAGAACATCAATGCTTTTCTGCAGGACTGAGTTGAGTGAGAGCGCTTGACAACGACACAAGAAACTGAAGCATTAACTCAAAGTAGAACCTAAGCACCAACAGGAGACCGAGAGAAATAAGGAGTGTATAACAGAGATGATGAAATGAAAAATAGCAAATGATGAAAATAAAAAATAGCAACATCTGATCATTTAGCCATTGAAGGTTGTGGGCAAGAATGTGGAATGATTGAGCCAATGAAGTCCACCATCCCTTGTCTGGTAAAGTTGTTGAATTCAATGTCAGTGGTACCTCCATCCTATGAATGAGGTGGTATTAAGGTGGTAATGTCATTTACTCATGTGATTTGTGCAAGGGAAGTAAAGAGATATGTAACAAACATTCATCTTCACTAGTCCTGGACAGGTCATGGTGGGTTTGGAGCCTATCCTAGGAACACTGGGCATAAGCAGCGAGAATTCACCCTGCATCAGACCTCAGTCCATCACAGATATTACATTAGTTGAAGAAAAGTCCAAAAGCAGTTAGACAGGAAAGTAGAAATAAGAGACAAGCCATGAGATTAGGAATGAAAGGTAAGTCTTTTGGGTATTTTACACCTGAGCCTAGTGGCTCATCAGGCCGGTGCTTATCCTGGTTTCTGTAGGGTGAAGCGACTAGGAGTTTAACTCCTTCTGTATGGGACGTCAGTCCATTGCAGGTTACCTTCCCAGTATTTTTACTGGTACCCATTTATACTGCTGGGTGGACAGAAGCACACTTGTGCTTAGGACCTTGCTGTGAGGTCGTAGCACGGTGGGGGTCTACAGGGACCCATGACCTCATGAGCCCAGCACCCTAACCACTATGCCACCGACCCCATGAAATTAGGGGAAGCCTAGCCTACATGAAAAGTGTGTAGAATATTCTATTATTATAATAATATTTCCATAAAATATTCTTGATCATATTAGTTACATAATACAATGGTTGTGATTAGGGTGCTGGGCTCATGCACAGGAGGTCATAGGGTTAAATCCCTGAATTCCGTGGGTACCAATAACATAAAGTCACATAATCTGCGAAGGACTAGCATCCCATCCAGGAGAAGTTGATCTCCTGGTTGTTTCACGCTACAGAAACCAGGATAAGCTTTGGCTCTAATGAGCCAGTTGAGTTTGGTATAAAAAGCCCAACAGATTTACTTTGATGTTTAGTTACGTAGGAGTGGCATGGTGGTGTAGTGGTTAGTATGTCTGCCTCACAACAAGGAGGTCCAGGGTTTCTGTGTGGAGTTTGCATGTTCTCCTTTCATCGTGCATGCTATGCTAATTGGCTGTTCCAAATTGCCCTTAGGTGTGAGTTTGAATGGTTTGTTTGTATGTGTGTGGTGGCCCTACAACAGATTGGTAGGCTGTTCAGGGTGTCCCCTGCATTTGCCCAAAGTCGACAGGGATAGGCTCCAGCCTCCAGGTGGCCCATGTAGGATATGATTTAATTAATTCTTGAATTAATGTTAGTTACACAGAACAAACCTGGTCTTAGTTAAATCTAAGTGTCAGCGGGTCATCAGGTGTTACTCCATTATTCACTCTGAGGTATGATATCCAGTCACTTCTATAGCCTGTGGTGTGTCACTCTTGGAATTAAATCTTATTTTGATGTTTAAATGTATTGTTTTAACACTTCATAAACAAACTGGTCTTTTGGAACTCAGCTGGATCCAAGCTGCTTGCACCTGGCAAATGTTTCATCTCCACAGTCAATACTTTAATCCTCAAAGCAGCACAAGTTCCACATGATAGGAAAACAGAACAAGTGGGGAGACATACACAAATAAATCATTGCCTTTCGTATTTGTTTTAAAGGAGACACGAAGAAAATAAGCAAGAAGAAGATAATGATCCAAAGCATGTGAGGGAAAAAACAGACATAAACAGATATAATAGATTGGGATGAATCACTAAGGGCAAGAAGGAGGACTTATACCATTTAATACATACATGGTGTGCCCCTCCCACATTTCAAAGGTAACTGGAAAAAAGGTTAAAGATAATCAAGTTATTCTTTGCACAAATGAAACTTAAGGCAGGAGTGGTGGGCCCAACCCCAACCGTCCTCAGTCACCAACATGGCTTGGTCTTGAAGTGGGTTAAGAATTTCAGGGCAACAGGCTCAGCTTTAAAATAAATCTAATTTCATCAAGATGTAGCTATGAAACATGCAGCTCGCAGATCATTGTGATTGCTCCAGTCCTAGGTATTGTTTGATGCTGGTGACTAGGGAAGAGGCCAATGTGAGTGGGGGGTGGCAGGCAGAAACTGTTGAGACTCCCTTCTCATCAAACTGCTTAGGGTTAGTGTGCTACTGCTTAGGCTTGCCAGTGAGCTATTCTGTTCATTCTAGTTCTATTACACAAAAAACAACAAAATTGGAATGAAAGTATTTGATTTGATTTGGTTTTTTAAGGTTTAAACAGAATCTTTAGTATTTTCCTCAATAAAGGTAACGTTTTCAGCCTGCTGTGAGAAACAGGTCACCAGTTCTCAGCTCTTCCATTGTGTATTTAACAGAAAGAATATATATATATTATAAATAAATAAAAATAACAAAATAAATAATAACTTTACTTCTCACAATCCAATGAGCGTAGATGGAATAAAATCGTTATCAGATATGCCATACAGGTCCTGTTAGATTCGAGCTTGTGGACCATATACACTACAGTACATGCTATTATATAATGCATATAAAAACAATCAAAAAGCACCTACGTTCATACTTAATAAAGATGGACAGTGTGGAACATTTCATATTTTACATCACATCTCTTAACAAAAGCGTGGTGCTTCACCTTCATCACTAATCATCACAAGTTCAATTATCATCTGCATTCTCTCCATGAGTGCTGTCATTAACTTCAATTACATGAACCCTGCCGACACTTTCTGATCTCTGATCTGACAAAACCTCAGCCTTCTCCACTGATTACTACATTAATGTGCTTCTTTTCAAATATGGGCATATTGTGTCATATGTGGACACCCCCGTTCACCAGGGCATGAATACACAGAGAAATCACTCAGCTATGAAATGGGATGCTTTGTGTTCTATGCAAAGGAACCATGAATCCTGCAAGTCATTTCAGAAAGAAAAAACCCTATTTCAAGAAGAGCTTCCCCATGAGCATATAGATCCCAGCTTATATCTTAACTTTCCAGAAAGGAAAACTTTTCTAATTTATTAGGCCCTATAAAGAAACATGCACACACCATCAGTTCACAGGCCAGCTGAACAGTTTACCATTTACAGATCCATGTTTGATATACTAGTGTCTGTTTTTTGTATTTCAAAAAATACATGTTGTTAAAAAGTGACAAACACAGCATTGGAAGCCTTTTTTTCCCATGCAGAAAAAATATCAGAATTTATACTCATTCATGTTGATAGTGGAAATAATAAACACAAACCAAACACCATTCACACACATTTTAGTAAATCAAAACATAAAGAATGATAAATCCAGTGCAATATGCAGAAGCAATTAAATAATGTCACTAAAAAGAAATTCCCTCACACTGTTTAGATAGTGTGCTGATTCGTACTGTGTGTATGAACACTCACAGAAGCTATAATGGGAGCACGGTGTAATTCATTAACCTCTGAAGCCCAAAGAATGCAATTCGCAGGCATTGTGAAATTTCATTACTCAGCATGTAAGTCAAGCATTTGTAAACAAAAAGGACTTCTCCCTTTCCTACCAACATGGCACCAAAGCACGACTGCAATTTATTCTTTACTTATTTATTTACTTTTACATTTTTTAAATCATAGCGGACACAGGTGAGCTTAAGTGCACATGTGATGAGATGTCCTTCTTCACTGTCCCTTTAACCCTCTTTAAGAATTTTAGTATATACACAATATGAAGACAATAAAAAGAAAACTAAAATGAGATTTCTATAGATCTCTAAATATTTACATATTTTAGCCATGACACAGGCAGGTCAGATGAGCTCTGCGTTTAGAGTCAGTTAATAGCTCTGTGTAGCTAGTATGATTTGGTCTGTTCAGCCTACTCATTCAAAAACAAAAGTAAAGTACACACCAAAGATCTACTATATTAATGGAAAACCCAACTGTCTGCATTCTTACACATTAAAGATAACTGAGAAAAATGTAGCTACCATCAGCAGTCATGAGAAGACACATTTCAGGATGTTTGACTTCACTCATAGTATTACCACGTGTTTCACATAAACCGATATCTATACAGAAGATCTGAGCTGCCCAGCCCATGCCACCTTCTCTACTGTAGTCTTCTTGAAAATGGAGCACTGGTCTGCTAGCATCTAGGTGCAGGACTCCTGCTTTCCTGGCCTAGTTTTCACTATACTCTCCTACTCTAGCCTCGAGGTAATGAGTGACAGCAAAGCCCTCTACATGAGCCTCATGCTGAAATATTAAAGCCACATCCTGTGCTCCACAACACACTGACCCATCTGGCCACTGGCTCAGCAAGAGCACCAGAGAGATGGAGACCCTAAGACAGCCAAAGGAAGGTAAAAAAAAAAAAAAAAAGTGACCTTGTAATTTTTAAAAAGGTTACTTGGCAAAGCAAGGATTATACAGATTCCTGAACCTCAAGGTTTTACAAGAGAGGAAAGACAACAGAGATGATAGAAAAGAAAGGTAAATAGTATGTCTTGATTTATATTGCCTATTGGGTAAACCGCATTACATTTTTATACCATTTTATTAGTCAACAAAATAGGTCACGAAAGCCTACCTGATAAAACATAAAATTAATGATTAAAAAAAATTTTTTTAATGGCATAAGTAAGAAAAGACTTAAATGAAATGCAAAAAGCGAATTTAGACCAATCATCATTTAATCTCTTACATCATGGTTGCATTTACAATGGTCGTGCTTTATAATAAGGGGATTTTCATACTAGGTCCATTTTTGAAGTTAGAGGGTGTATCACGGAAACAGGTGATGTTTCTCATAGATCGACAGTCTTGTTTGGACGACAGTATTTACAAGTGTAAATGTGTAAGGGATGTACACCTGTTTATGGCTCCGAATAACACTGATAGAGAGGCTGTCAGTTAGCAAAAGCTATAGCAATACTAGCAATAATAATCACATTAGCCTCATATGTCCACTCCTCAAGCATTACCTGTCCTCGGTCATGACTTGTTACGGGTTATCTATAACCAGTTCTCAGATTTTTCGAGACCCCTGGGTTTCACCAAGGTTGCAGACAACTCCATGCGTGTGGGGACTGATGTGAGTTTGAAATGCCTCGGTCTGCTCCATGCTGCAATAATACCCATTTGTTGCTGTATTGTCCGGCACAGTGGTATAGTGGTTAGCACGTCCACCTCACTGCAAGAAGGTTCCTGGCCCTAGTCTCCAAGCTTAGTCCTGGGCTTGCCAAGGGCATTTCTATGTGGAGTTTTCATGTTCTCCCTGTGCTTGTGTGGGTTCCTCTGGGTATTCTGGTTCCCTCCCACAGTCCATAAACACACACATTAGGCTAACAGGCTGTTCCAAATTGCCCCTAAATGTGAGTTTAAATGGTTGTGTGTGTTGGCCCTGAGATGGAGTGGCAAGCTGTACATTGCCAGAGTTGGCTGAGATGGGCTCCACCCTCCCCGCGACCCAAGTAGGATTGAGCAGTTTGGCAAAACAATAAGATCGATGTTATGGTGTTACAGTGAGTCAAAGTAATCAGCTGTGAAATGCTCACTGCAGTGCACTGACTCTGATGGTGCCAGTTGGCTCACATACTCTGTACTTGTATTGTCCAACTCTCCTGCAATTTTGGTTCAGTTAGCAACTTGTACAGACTCACACCTTAGGCAGGGATATTTGTACACCCTGCTGACATGCAATGAAAAGGCATTTTGTTAAATTAATATTAGAATTATTTTTTTTAATTTGTCCAAAAAAAAAAAAAAAAGTCGATCCCGATTTTTTTTCTCTTTGTCTACCCATGTTAATTGGGCTCAGTGTTTCTTCAGTGAAGTCATTTCCATTTCCTGGATAACACTAGATATTATGGCTGTCTTATGCCTCTTACTGATTTTTCTCATGAAATTGATTATTTCTTGCTTCCTAATGTGATCTCACGGCATTTCAGGAGTATATACGCTTATTAAACATGTATTTGAATATTTTGTGCAAAGTTGATCAGCTGTTGTCAGTGGCACTGTTATGCAATTCCTGGATCAATGTTGTTACAGATTAAATCCATATTTTCCCTTTCACTACACTTCCCTTATAATGCACTGCTGAGATTTGCTTAAAGAAGGCCAAAACAAAAAGGAATAAAAATGTTAGTATTTTTGTGACTTCACTGTGTCTGTGTAGATATCTGATCATTTGTTCAGTGCCCATTTGTATTAATATATAACTGAAGACTATCTGTTATATAACACATCTCTTATTTGATTGTACAAACACTTCTTGACTTGCATTTTGCACTGGTAGCTGGTTAAGTTTGGACAAACACAGTTAAACTTGCAATCACATATCCATATACTGTATGTTACTGGCCTAATTTTTGGGATATTAAAAAATGCAACCGTGGTACTGGTTTGTTTAATAAAGGCCTGAGTGAAGTACTTACCTACTGATTTCTATTAAAATAAGACAAGTGAAGGGCAATGTGAAGTTCTGGTAAAAATAGGCATATGTTTAATACTACACTGTATCCATATACTGAAAGATATGTAGTTCCAGGTAAATATACAATTACACAGGTCTTACATTAATAACAATATACTTAAAAATACTACATATTTTCTATATACCATTTCTTTTAGTAGATTCCCCTAAATCCTGCAGAGAGGACCAATAAATTTACCAGTCATAAAATTTAACAGTGAGGAAAAATATTCTTGTGTTTCCTGTCTTCGAATCATTAGTACCAAAATAATACAAAGAAAAGCAACTACAAATAATTAGTAAAAACAAACAAAGCTGCATAGATATTGTAATACTGGAGCTTTGAGTATAATTTCATTAGCAACAATTCATGCTTTTCAGTATGTAGAACTGCTGTTTAAATGGGTCAGAGGTTTAATCTGACGGCTAAGTGCCACCACAGCTGATGCCAGACCTTTTATAGCTTGAACTGAGGCACAGCTGGGCAGAAACATCCCTGAGGCAAATGCTCAGTGCCTGCCAGACTATGCAGAAAGTCATCAGTGACCAAGAAATAGTGTCGCCTCCAGCTGTTTACTACAAACCAAATTAAATCCCAAGGAAGGGTTAAGCCATGTGATAAGGCCAAATGCATCCGTCATTACACTAAAGTTGTACGCAGGATGCTCCCTTTAATTTCTTGGCTATTATTGTGATATGAGAGGTGTGTAATAGGGCTGCTTAAGTATATTAAAATATAAATAACTGATACTAAATATGGAGCTGCACAACCCAACCATAATAAGGTTTGTGGTCACATTTTGATGTAGCTTGTTTTGAATCTGTAGTCACTTCCTGGCACTAATTTGATCATGTACATCACCACACAAACACAAATTGTATATGGAGAATGTATATGAAGATATGAATTTTATTGGGAAGAAACAAAAACCTAATCTGAAAAAGACAGATCTAGCTCACACTAATTATGCACTTGTAGTGCACTTCTATTTATTTCACAGATGGCACCACATAAAGAGCTTCCATTAAGATCCTTATGAGTTGTGTTTCTTTTCTGTTCAAAGTTATTGTGACAATGGTTTAAAAACTTAAGCCATGTTCTCTAAAAGAAACAAAGAAAACTCAACAACAGAAGCAATGAAAAACTCCTCTATACTCTACGCTATTGATATAAGGGTTCTGTGCTCATTTTTAGCTTTGCAAGGACAGTTTTTACTTCTCAGTCACTGAATAACTAAAAATATATTAGATGACAAGGGAAAATACATTAAAGGATTTTACACTTTGACCATTTTTCAATTTTTAAACGGTATTTTTGTGCTTTGTGGGCATCCAAGATTGTTGCGGAGACAAAGCATTTATGCCTTCGGTGAAACAAATCATGACAAAATCAGTTTACTGCATTACCATGTTCTCCAATCTATGGAACTTCACTTCTTGAGCAAAACTGTCTAACAACACTAACACATATTTAGTCCTATCCAAGACTGGACTGTATACTGTATACTATAAGCACTTAAATATATTTTAAATTTTATGTGTTTGATGTAATATGTTTAATTTCTTCTTATTAAAATGAAACAAAGCAAAACAAAAACTTTCTCCCACATGCTGCATCTATGCATACCTGCATCTATGCATAACCCCTATGGAATTTTTGATTATACTACAGTTTGCCTGAATTCATAAACTTAGATTAGTGTAAATGTGTTCATTAAAAAGAGAACAATTCTAATTTATTGTAAGCAACAGCACACTAAACATTGTGAGGTGCTTGTATCTGTGTCTATGAGAGAGACAGAGAGAGAGAGAGAGAGAGAGAGAGAGAGAGAGAGAGAGAAATTGTGTAGTGTGGTAACAAGGGCCTTAAGGCTATGAAGAATGATAATGACCATGGCTTATCTTTCCATCATTCCTCAAGGTAGTGCAGCTCTGTATTCTGCTAAAGCCAAGCACTCTGTTCTCGCCTTCCCCTCTGGCCAGGGAAAATATATTAAATACAGTTCCCACTGGAAAAGTGGGAACTCATCAATCCAAATCCACCACACTATTCTCAAATTCAAACACATTATCTGAAAAAGGTAAAGATTGGTCTGTTAGCAGCTCATCCAACTCCTGAGGTCCACACACAAACAAGGAAACAAAAGAAAAGCAAACAAAAAAAAAATAATGATAATAATAATTACAAAATAATTAACAAAGTTTAATACAGTTATAACCAAATCATACAACAGGTGGACAAAATGTAACCCACAAGATTCCTTATTTATTATAGGAGTTTGCAAAATTGCTAACTGATCAAATCAAATTGATCAAATCGAATCAAACGCTGCTCAAAGTGTGTGAAAAAAATTTTAGTAATAAGCACATTTACATACAAGACGCACATTAAAACGCTGACTGAGATGTCCAGTTTTACTGGCCAGACAAATTAATGTGTTTTATGCAAAAACAGGCTGATAGCATCCATGCCATGCCACATTAAGGCAGTAATTCACGCAAAAGGGGCCCAAACCAAGTACTGAGTATATATGCATTATACATTTCAGAGGGCTGACATTTCTGTATATAAAGTCCTTTTTTTATTGAGCTCATGTAATATTTACATTTTCTGAGATTTTGGATTTGGGGATTTCATAAGCTGTAAGCCGTAATCATCAAAATTATAACAAATAAAGGCTTATATATTTCACTTTGCATGTAATGAGTCTATATAATATATTAGTTTCCCCTTTTAAGTTCATTCATTCATTCATTCATTTTCTGAACCGCTTAATCCTAATTAGGGTCGCGGGGAGGCTGGCGCCCATCTCAG
>JBCNYG010000010.1:7344176-7355608 GCA_039654305.1 Porochilus rendahli | reverse complement strand
TGGTTCATGCTCGTTTTTTCATTCTTGCTTCTTTTGTCTTTTTTTCTTTTTCTTGTTCAACACAAACACCTACTCACTCACTCACTCATTAGCCAATCCAATTCTTTGGACTGTGGAAAGAAACCAGAGTACCTGGAGGAAAGCCACACAAGCATGGGGAGAACATGCCAGCTCTCCACAGAAACACACAAGCCTGGGACTCGAACCCAGGAAATTTTTGCTGTGAGGTTAATGTGCTAACCACTACACCAACCTGAGCCCGACTGCAAATGATAGATTAAAAAACATGTGATTAAATTTTACTCAACTGAAATATTAACACTTGCTTTTTATGGTATTATATTGTTGCACCACATTCATACCATTTATCTGGCTGCCAACATGTCAAATTTCTTACCCAGTGACACTGAAATGCATTTAGTCTGCTCTCCATTTAAGTAATTTTTTTGTAACCTGCATTAGTATGGTTTGCTGAATGCTATCTTTAGATTTGCTCACTGTCCCTTAACCTGCATACATTAGTACATGTTTCATGTAAATTAGATGAAGCTACACATCATAAGCATATTGGGGCACATCATATGCATACGATGTGTAAATATGGGACTTGCTTATACACAGATGAAGCTGACTCATCAATTGCATTCGCATCACAATCACTTCAATGACGTACAACAGGTTCTGAATCATACAAAGATCCATTTATGTCATTCTCTGTGCTCCTTATATGCGACTTTGATGAATGAGTGCAGTTGTGTACAGCATAAAATATTTCTCAGGCCATTACAGTCCACTGCAGGATTTGCAAGTAGTAACTCTTTGGTTAATGTGCTCCACATTTAATGCTGAAATCCTATTTCAGGTTTTGACATTTAAGGGATTGTAAGATAACTACTGTAGATATGGCAAAAACATCAGACACAAAAAAAAAGAAAAGAAAAGAAAGAATACAACCCAGATTGAAACATATGGATCAATTAATGCTGCCTGGACAAGCATCTGTGCTTCCAAAACATAAAATCTAACCTCTCACTGCCAGTTTACACTTCTGGCCATTCCTTTACAATGCATGAACACTACAGGTTACCATTTCTTTTTCTGACTTAGAATAGAAGCCCAAGGGATTTCCCCAGTGTTTAATAGTATTGCACCTTGGCACCAATCATGTCTCCAAATGAGCCTGTCATCACAGAAATGGAGATGTTGCTTCATCTGACAGCTAAGGAAATTAAAGCTGTAAATACAATGACTTTTAAAGGTATGACCTTCCCAATAACTGTACAGCTTTACCTCACATTCAGTCAGACTTCCTAAAGTAATATATTAGTACTCGATTATGCAGTTGCTATGCTGCACTTATTACTTATCTGGGGAATTCTTAGGCAAATTAAAAACCAATTGGCAGGTAAGGCTATGCCATGGAGATGTATATACAAGGTGACTCTCCCACTGAAATAAACAAACGTATGTGCGATGAAATCTTTTTTTTTTTAAATAAATAAAAATCCCTCTTTAAGATTTAAACAGCAGAGAGATTTTTTTTACAAGAAATATAATGAATAAAATTTATATCGAGTAAACTGTAAATTGTATTTACTATTACAACTGTATCAACAAATAATACAGAATATTAGCCATCATTATTGGAAATCACAGAGGGCTACTCTTATAAATTACAAATATTATAATGCAAATATTGCTTAGAATGCTCTCAGAGGCAAGTGTTCCATACAATATCATTATAAATGCACAACTGAGGCATTAGGAGGGTGCAGTGGTTAGCACTACCACCTCACAGCACAAAGGTTCTGGGCTTGAACCTCATATCTGGGCTTTTCTGTGTGAAGTATGCATGTTTCCCCCTTGCCTGCATGGGTTTCCTCCAGGTGGTCTGGATTCCTCCCACAATCCAAAGATTTAAAAAGACTCTAAAATGTCCTTCAGTGCAAATGTATGTATGTGTGTATGAATGGCTCTCTATTTGTGTTAGCTTTGCGATAGGAAGTACCCTGCGTCTCACCCAGTGGCAGCTGGGATTGGCTCCAGCTCCACCTGTGACACTGACAGGTAAGCAGTATAGAAAATAGATGGATGGCTGTACAGCTGTTTGTCAGTTTATGTAAATATGAAATATTTATGGCCAATGTGATAAATGTAAATCCATTAAAAATGAGCTGTGATTGATTTGCTACAATCCCATAAAATGCCACTGCTCTTGGCAGCCTGCTGTGTTTGTCTTGTTCAGGGATCTGGTTATGATTAATCATAATAACAGCGTTCAAGTTGTTGGTGATAAAACACATTGGATTTCTATTGCATCATGTGTCCCTTAAGTAGTGAAATAATTTGTACAGTGGAGGGATAATATGTTTGAACATTAAATTATACCGTAATATTCAAGTCGGACAGCTTGACAAAAATTTCAAGTACAACTGTAAATATATTAATTTATTTATTTGCCAAGCTGCTTAACCCAACTTGGGTTGCGAGGAGGCTGGAGCCTCTTTCAGTCAACTCTGAGTGAAGGCAGAGTATATCATAAACAACTTGCCAATTCATCACAGGGACAACACACACACACACACACAATCATTCACACACACATATTCACACCTTGGGGCAAAGCATGTCTTTGGACTGTGGGGGACACTGAGACTTGCTTTTGCAAGACTTGCTAAGCACTACACCACCGTGCTACCCACTGGAAATATACTAAACACAAATATATAAAATGTGATATCAAGTGATGTGGCTGTCTAAATGATTACCCGGTCACCAACATCTGTGAGCTCATACATACAAAATTAGGTGTTTAATGTTATCCTTCAGTGCGGACCGGTGGTTAGTGGTTAGCAAGAGTTTGCATGTTCCCCTGTGCTTGTGTGGGTTTCCTTTGGGTGCTCTGGTTTCCTCCCATGGTCCAAAGACATGCCAAACTGCATTCTTCATTGCCCCTAGTTGTGTGTCTGTGTTGGCTCGTCAATGGTCAAGTGAGTTTTTTAGGGTTTACCCTCCCTTTGCCTAGAGACGGCTGGGATGGGCTCCAGCCTTGCTGCAATCTTAATAAAGATGAAGCCTTTTGTCCTCCTCAAAAGACCTCAATAAATTTAAGGAAGAACATCATGTTTTATCCTAGTATTTTATGCATGTATAAAATACCTTCGTATGGTGCAGCCTTAAGATTTCCCTGCACCGGAACTAAAACTGAAACCTGTTCCAGCATGACAATGGCCGTGAACAAAGCAAGGTCCAGGAAGATATGGTTTGCCAAGTTTGGTGTAGAAGACCTACACAGAACCCTGTCCCCATTTTTCTCCTTGCTTCCCACCATCACATGCAACTACCACCAATCAGGGACTGATGTAAGGATACACATGCCCCTCTGCCCCTTCATTTGATGCTACCACTTGCATCTTTACAAATGGCTGCATATGCATATTTAGGGGCGATTTAGTCCACTCAGAGGGAAAGCGCTATCTGCCCCTTTTATACATACGAGTTCAGAGACGTCCATGATTGGCTGGTGATTGTTGTGAGTGACAGGATTTGAACCAAGTTGATAGTTGCACACATTGTCAATGCGCCACTCAGGGTCCCCATATGTTTTATGTATATTGCTACCTATCACACACACATCTTAAGAGACTCCCTTTTAAAAAAGACTGAAGTCAGTCTGCAGATACTCTCCTCAGCAGTAACGTAAATAAGTCTGATCCAAACGGTTTTATTGCTGCATTTAAAAAAAAGGGGAAATTATGACATTTTATAAACTGGGAAATACAAATATATCACAAAGCAGCAAAACACTACTTAAGGTGACCAATTGTTTCCATGGATGATAAATAACCAAGGATTTTTGCTTTACTTAATTTGGGGTTTGGTAAAGAGACACCAGACATGTTCTTGTCTTAAATCATAAAAAGCCATGAATACAATTACCTGTACCCAAACAGTGCTTGTATTATCGACATTGAAAAGGGCCGGCTGGTGCAGACAGTTTTTCCATGGCCTGATTTGTTTAGCTGAACCTTTGCAGCAGGACTAGAGTTGTGTGTCGACCTACATTCCCTCAGATCAGGCTCTAGTCTCAACCTTAACAGCAGAGCCATTCTGTCTTAGAAATCTAAACAATCATCTGCACTTGCAGACAACGAGACACAGGACCAGCTGTGCTTCCAGATATCAGGGCCATTTATTATAACTGTGATCTTGATAAAAACAGTCACTAACATTACTTAAAGGCTTTGGAAAAGATTTGTTTCAATGATTTATTTCTGAGATTCATTTGAATCCAATACTGTAGTTCAACCCTCTGAATAACAAACATCAGTATTCATGAGTGTATGAAGTGGGGTTTAATGCTATCTTCAGTATGACATTCATTACCCTGATTTATCACATATTTGACAGCTTATACAGCATCGTCATTCTGGTAGAAATAAGATGACCTCTGCAAACGCAACTTTTCCAATCTAATCCCAGAAAACCCTATA
Source organism: Porochilus rendahli (assembly GCA_039654305.1). Lineage (NCBI taxonomy): Eukaryota > Metazoa > Chordata > Actinopteri > Siluriformes > Plotosidae > Porochilus > Porochilus rendahli. Next base: position 7,351,115 of record JBCNYG010000010.1, on the reverse strand, counting down.
ACACCTAAAATAAAGCTCATCACATATTGCTGACAAGGAAATACACCAAGGTACACGTCTATTCTTCAGGAGGAAATACTGTGCAGGTGCTGGCTTGAAAATTCTATTAGAGCTTGTGTCAAGCTTTGTAAGAGACAGTTCCCTTTGGATCTAACCACGTTATTCTCTGTACAATAAAAAACACATAAAGTAGCTTTAAATGTCTCCAGCTCAGACAGTGGACTCTTTCGGTTTTCCTGCATGTTGGATGGTCTTAGAATTTTACAAGAATAAAATACTATATATGATTAATAATAATAAATGCATTTAGAACTGTTAATTAGTTAAGAATGAACATTTAACATATGGTTAAACTCTTTTAGGAGATCTTACATATCTATATGCAAGGATTTCACTTTAATGGAATAGGTGTTTAATGTCAGTACTTTATAACAGTAAAGTTAAAGCTGTTGTTTCACATTTTCTGCCACAAGAAATTCCTATTGACATATTGGTAAGGGCTTTCTGGACTTTTTTTGTATTGACTAATTTAAATAAGAAAAATACCTTATCCAACATAATCAATAAGAAAATAACTGTTTTGTTTACATATTAAAAACATTCACTTAAAAAAAATTTAAATCTGTTATGAATTGTACTATAAGAGGAATAAAAAACTTCAGAGCATGCCCTTATACAAGAAAGTCAAAACATTTTTTTTTTTGCACAACAGCACATTGTATATCCTTTTATTTCTTAAAAACTAAGGATTAATAATAGTAGGTAAGGTAACCACAGCACATGAAAAACATCTAGAATAATCTATCAGTTAATAATATGTGCATGATTACAGTATATAATCATCATTAATCATCTTAAAACATTTATTCCATGCCTTAAGTGATGATGAGACAGAATAATCAAGGTAAACATCCCATCAAATTAATTATTCATAGCAGTCTGTTCTAACTCCAGCATTCATGCCAGGGTGCTGTGTAAATAATATTACAAATTTTATGCCGTATTCCTCCATGGAAACATCGGTGTTAAGTATATACTGCATGGTAACAGTGCAATCTGATTGGTCCTCTATCTGGGGATTAAAATATATTATCTTGACAGGACAATGCTTGATTAAAAGGAGACCATCCTCACACATAACAAAATGGAATAATAAACCATAAAATTGTCATTTTTGTTTGCATTTCTTTTGTTTCAGTGTACTATGAACTAAAATACTGAAAATATTTGAAAAGAGCACTAAAACTCGGAAATACATACAGAACTCTTATGACCTGCCTATGTCATGGTTAGAATACATAAAAATAACCTACAAAAATCTTGTTTTAGTTTGCTTTTCTTTCCATGTTTCCAAATAGTATGTACACAGTAGCACCTCGCAAGACTAGTGTACCTTTATACGAGGAACTTGCCTAAAGAGGGACGCTTCTGAATATTTTCTGCACTGAAAGACGAGGAGTAGCTTTTTTTAGAAGGATGCTCCGCGCACGTGTAAGCAAAACAAAGAATCACTCATTGTTCACGTCATCATCTTAGTGGCTGCGGAATGCTGGCTGAGTCAAATAGCATCTGTTTCTCTTTGTGCAAGCATCTCTTGCGAGTTTATTAACTTTGTTCTTCTCGGTTATTGATTACTACATTAAAAACTGTGTTACCGTGGCACCTAAAAATATCTTGGAAAGAAGGACAGTAGTTAAAAGAAATGCAAAGAAAGAATAATTGTCAAATTGAACATTATCGAGAGATAAGGGATTATCAATATGCTATGCTGCCATATGCTAGTAATGCCAGCACAAGTGCGCCCCTGCCTAAAAGTCTCCTTTCAAAAACTATGTATATATTGATATGATTGACTTTTTATGAGCCCATGGAGTATGTAGTAGACTAAAACAGTTAGGATTTCACTAAACTGAACATTCCTATAGGACTATTCAGATACATCCATCTCGCCATCAGTAAATAATTGTAAAACTGTAAGTATAGCTTAAACTGAATTAAGTTAAAGTGCTTTCATAAAATGTCAGGCCTTCAAGCTGGAGTACTTCAAGGTTCTTGGAGTCTACATCTCTGCTGACTTCACCTGGACCACAAACTTTTCTCACCAGGTGGAGAAGGTACAACAAAGGATGTACGTTCTCAAAGCTCCGACAAGCCCACCCACCCTGACCTCTACTGACAAACTTTTACCGCTCCGCTATCGAGGGCTTCCTAAACTACTGCTGTACAGTGTGGTTCAGCAGCTGTACTGCAGAGGACAGGAAGACCCTGCTGCGGGTGATTAGCACAGCAGAGCAGCTGTTAAACACTGTTAAACGTGCAGTACCACTACCACTGTCACACACACTGACTGAATAACCATCTTCAGACCATCTTCCTGGACAATGCGATATTACTCTTTAAGTGCAATACTCGTGTTTAGAGCAGGTCTCAATCATCATATTACATTTTATATGTATATAGCTTAGTGTAATTCCTTAGATGTCTTTTTGTGTACTGTTTTAGAATTGCTGCTAACAGAGAGCTGCTAAAATGATTTTCATTGTTCATGCAACAGTTGACAATAAAGCTCTCTTTATATTTACCTTTAAACAGAAGCCTCCAAAACAGCAGGAAGATTCACTTCACTTCAGTCAGATTAAGGCACAGTGACAGTAATGGTACAAATTGCGATATCTGAAAACAAAAATGCTGAATATTTTTCACTATTTTATGAGAATCATTATATTTTATGAAAGTTTATATTCTCTATTTATTACACTGCAATAAAGTAACCTCCATTTGACTTCTCTTAATTAAAAGATCTCATCTAGTGGGTCCCCCTGGTTTACCAGACTGTTATTTAAAGGCACAACGTGTATCCACTGACTCTTTCTTAAACAGATTCTAAAAGCATTCTTATAGGCAACATTAATCGCTGTAGTGTACGCTTTATGAAGACTACCCCTAAAGAGCACAAACATACATTGCCAATAAAGTAGGTGAACAGTTTGTATTTTATGCTGTAAGAACCGAAATAAAACTTGCACATGAGTAGGGTACTCCTGATATACAAAATTCTCTGTTTCTGTTTAATGTCCTCCTGATCGGACAGATTATTGCAAATCGATGTTCATGCAACATATATTGGTGTGTAAAACCAGCAAAATGTAAATCATTAGAGAAGTGTCTGCCTGCAGTCACTGAAAATGTCCAGGTTTCAAAATACCCTTTATCAATCTGTTACTATTTATAGATAGCTGGGTCACCAGTGGAATACCGAAATATGGGAAAAGTAGGTTACCTAAAAAGAGGAGACTTGCATTCCCATACTTCTCAGTCTCTGCCTCTATGCATGTTTTCACATGGTTAACAATAGTTCTGGTGCTTATCCCTGGCTCTGGTGGTTCTCATTGGCTCTGGTGGTTATTGTGGTTATCGTTGGTTCTGGTAATTGTTGGTCATGGTGGTTATTATTAATTATCATTAGCCCTAGTGGTTCTGGTGGTTCTTGTTGGCTCTGGTGGTTATAGCTGGTCCTGGTGGCTGTAGTGGTTATCGTTAGTTTTAGCAGTTATGGCAGTTATTGTTGGTTATAATGGTTATTGTTAGTTATCATCGGCTCTGGTGGTTATTGTTGGTGCTGGTGATTATGATGGTTATCTTTGGGTCTGTTGGTTAATATCGGTTATGCTAGTTATCAGTTCTGGTGATCATGGTGGTTATTGTTGGTAACTTTTGACAAATATTAAGCAATTATTGAATGAGACAATGTATGATATAGAGAATTAGTATATACTACATGGGAATGGCACAATCCGTTGGTCTGCTGTCTCAGGATCCAATTTTTTTTTACTCTGATTTTTAATGTAAAAAAAAAAAACCTCTTTATTCAAACTGTGAACAAGTTTCAATAGATAGCAGTGTCAACAAAGGGCTACTTGTGCTAAGTCCATCTTTGTATAAACTTAAATGTTTTAATTTAGTTTACTTTAGAGTCGTTTGCACAACAAGATGAAAATGTTACCCTTGTGAAAAGGCACAGCAGGGCTTAAAGCTAGCTTTGAGATGAATCCATTTTCTATCACTGGAAGTAAAGAGCAAAACTCATTTTAAAATCAATAAGTCTGGAGAAATTCAGCCTACAGCCCATAAAAATCCTCATCTGTGAAGTCACAGAAAGCATGTATAGCATCGTAAGCCAGTGAGCTGGTTGAGATAAACTCTTAAGACCCATCCAACTACACCGACCAGTCTGAACATGACCTAGAACATGGACAGAAAAATCATGAAAATCTGCAGAAAGTTCACCATGAATGCTTTTAACCCAACTGAGAAAAATCCCTATGACTGGTGAAGAGCACTTTGAGCATAACAGAGAAAAACTCAGAGCTGCTTTATCCACACGAAAACAACCACGGAGAGCTAAAAATAATTACAGAGGGATAGATGGCTCAGTCACTTCCTCGGTTGCTCTTCTGACAGCAGTACAAGAGCTCGCCTTAATGCCCTGAGGTTCAGGTTGTGAATTAACCATTTAATTAACTAGCACATCTAAGTTCTTTGACAGCTTGAGAACAGCAGTGAGTTTCTCTCCTCATCTCACAACCCCACCACTATTCAAAACGCACACGCATTGACCCCGTCTTCCACTCTAATCCTTAAAAAATGTAAGAACAAATTTAATACATTTAATACAATACAAAAAAATAGTGTCCTTATTTACTGATTTATTTATTTTTTTATTACTAAGGTGACAGTGTAGCTTGTTAGCATAAGTGAGATCAATGAGGTTAGCATGCTATCCCCTAGCACCATTCCTGACTCATTCCAGACAAGTTCCAAAAACTTATCCAAACATGACTTCATGCATAGCAAATAAGATATCCAGGCTACTGACAGCGCTGTTGGGTTACAGAACTTTGCACGGCTGTCTTGTTTGTTAATTCTCACTTTAGATCACGATGGTTCTCAGTTTATGGTTTAATTTATTTCAGACCCTGAACACAGAATCAGAAAATCACCTGGGATGACTAATGCAACTGACAACTGATAGGGAGGACCACTATTGTGGCAGATGACATCAACTTTTTTGGCTAATGAGCCAAATATATAGATGAAACTGACATTCTATATAGAGCTTAACAGAATACTTAAAAAACAATTAAATAAATAAATAAATTCTAGTATGCATGCTTATTTTGTAAGTATGCCTTTTTTTATCCATGGTTCTGTGTGTAAATAAATAAATAAATGTAATTTAAAAAAGGGTACATAATGTCTTTTCAACTGATTCCATGAACATGCTCCGCGGGTTCAAGTGTTCTTCAGAGGTCATGGGTTCTAAACAGAATAAACTGAAAACTCCTCCTTTGCAAACATCTGGGACTCTCCATTAACAAACCAGTTACATGGGTCAAATTTTCTGACATCTTTCTGAACATCTTATCTGGACATAAAATAGGCTTTCGTAATATATATCTTTCTTTTTTTATAGGACACATTTTTTAAGATTTGTGAACAAATGAAGTTTAAACCATAAGTGCTATGAAAAACCTTTTTTAAAAATGGGGAAAATGCATTTAATATTTCCAAACTTCTTACCAATATACATTTCTGTAAAAGCTATCAATATGGAATTTAAAAGAAATATTTAACCCTTTTAAAATTTTAATTGCACAGTGTAGTCTGCTTCCATAGTTATTTTTTAACATTACTCAAGAACTTGGCTCATTAATCTGACCTGACAAGATTCATAAATGCCAACTCTTCTTTTAAAAACCTTTTTAGTGCTTTTATATTTTACATAAATAATTTAACTGACTTCTTGTTAATTTTCTGATGTCCTAATTTCTTCTGATGTAAACTGAAGATAACATAGATTACCATCATTATACATGTTCAAACAAAAGTGAAACCAAAAAAGAAGAATGAAAGAAAGAGCTGAATTGGTTCTAGGCTTCAGTAATCAAACACACATTATTCTACATTGTACAATGTATTGTCCGTGAGCTTCATTTTCATCAGTGTTTTGAAAGGAGCTTGGTTGGATCAGATCATCCTCTAAACCAGAGACCTCACCGTCAGATACCCAGCACACATTTTCCACATCATCTTTCGGTGAATGTGAGCCATATTCACCAAATAAAGCCAATCAATTTGATGAATCCTAAGCATTTGAAATGTCAATCAATCTTGCAACATGCCTCTATACAGAAATGCTTCTGTAAGTTTGTGCAAGTTGAGAAAAGTTTGTTTAAGCTTGTTTAAGTTTTTTTTTTTTTTTAAACCATTTCATGGGTTTTACAAACATTTTATATATCACTTTAGGAAGCTGGAGGGGTTCCAGTCCACTCTGGCCAAAGGTACAGCTGTACCCTGTATAGCTCGCCAGACCACTGCAGGGTAACACAGATATGCAGCCATTCTTACTCAGATTCATACCTAGGGGTAATTTAGAACCCCCAAGCCTAATGTGCAATTCTTTGGACTGTAAGAGGAAACAGAGCACCCAGAGAAAACCCACACAAGCACAACCACCAAACACTCCCTTACTGGGCAAGGGACTTGAACCCAGGCCCTTCTGGCTGTGAGGTAGAAGTGCTAACCACTTTACCACCATACAGCTCTATGCTAATCAGTTTTTAATGGTGAGTGTTACTAACTTGGAGAGGCTTTACACATTGTTACTCTCCTGCTATGATAAAGCATCCAGAGCAACACCCTGCAGATATATTATTATTCCTGTAATGAATTTTAATATGAAACTACTTGTGTTCAGCATCCCCACACTATACCTAAAATTAATTATTTGCTCTTTTTCAAGGTGATGAAACATTAGGATGAATAATAAGTAGTATTACAGCATGGTTTGGAAACAGCACCAAACAGGACAGACAAGCTCCTCAGAGGGTGGTGTGATCAGCAGAGCGTACCATCCGTATCGAGCTTCCCGACCTGGAC
>JBCNYG010000010.1:7334054-7344076 GCA_039654305.1 Porochilus rendahli | reverse complement strand
GTAATACAGCATGGTTTGGAAACAGCACCAAAAAGGACAGACAAGCTCCTCAGAGGGTGGTGCGATCAGCAGAGCGTACCATCCGTATCGAGCTTCCCGACCTGGACACTAGTTACAGCAAGCAATGCTGGATAAGGCCAGGAAGATAATGAAGGACCTCAGACGCCCCAACAACAGACTCTTCTCAGTGTTGCAGTCATGGGTGCGGTTTCTGTTCCTTGAAAGCAAACACAGAGAATGAGGAGGAGCTTCTGCAGGTCATTAGGGCCCACAAACAGAACACCTAGTACCTGGATTTTGTAGACTTTGCCCTACACATGAACATTACATTCTACCTCAGCTGATTGTTGTACACACAAATTGCACTCTCGGTACACCTTGCACTACTCTACACACACAACAATCACACTCACTGGTCATCTTTGTGTGCATACTGCACCGACACTTTACATCCGGTATTATTTATCGTCACTACATTTATATTTTATATTTAGATTTGACTTTAAACTATTGGTGTTTTTTTTTTTTCCAAATAGTTAATACTTTATTCTTCTTCTTCTTGATATTAATAGCTTTTACTCTTCTTCAGATGTAGGACACAGTCATAATACTACATGCTGTACTGCGTATGATTTTGTATGTGACAAATAAAATTTGAAATTGAATTTAATAAATCTAATTGTCATATACTGCACACACCAGTGATGTAGTCTTGCCTGGTAAAGCATTGCAATATTTGTTTCATTTTAGTCAGTGGGGCCAAATGACAACAGGGCTGTCACTGGTATCTCCATATTCATGCCATCATCATTTATTCACTCCATGCCGGTAAGCATAATCAGCCCAGAGAGGCTGTTTATCAACAGTACAGGCATTGGAGATGGGGCCTGTGGCTAAAGACTGATAGCCGGGGGGCGTCTAATTCAAACCAGAATGTAAATGTTTAAATTTATATTAATGTGTAGAGGATCCATAATTTTCAAATAATGTTGCAATAATCATAGAGGATTGGGGTGGGAGACAGGGGACACCCTGGTGATTGTGTCCAACTATCACAGAGTTAACACAAAGCAAACAATTGTTCACACTCACCTTTTAAAATATAGACAGTTTAGAGTATTTTGACCTATTCTGCATGTCTTCGAACTGTGGGATAAAACCCACACACGAGGAGAACACTTAAATAGTGCTAACCACTGCACAACCGTGCCACCAGATACGAAACCAAATAGAAAAAAAAAATTTAATGTAATAATTAAAAAGTAATATCTTATTTATAGACTTTGTAAACCACTTGTATTACAACAAACCTGTATCTTCATTCAGATTTTACAGATTATGTATCAGCCTCGGGTGAAGTATAAAACACATACTATAATTGGTGTAGTATAACCAGCAAATCTGAACAGTCCCTCACTATAAAATTACAAATGACATTTTTCCTAAGTTTATTAAGCCAGCACAGCACTTTGGTCTTTGGTTACTGTTCATGCATCTGGAATTTTTAAATAATGTCACCACTGTGTCAGTTTCATCTAGGTTCTCTGGACTCCCACATGTTGCTATGGTAAATTGCCCCAGGTCAGGAAGTGTGTGTGTGAGTGTGTGTGTGTGTATGCATGGTCCCTGGTGATTGCAGTACTATTCAAGATGTGTTCATTTATGACAAGTAATATAATAGTATTATTCTGCTAAATCACACTAAATATAAGGTAATGAATTTATGATTACTTCGGTGCTAATACCTAGGCCTTTATAGAATGGGAGTCTCTTGTGCATAGAGATACAGCACCCTCACCTGGTAAGATCAGGGCATGATGCTCATCGAACTGCTTGTGAGTACTGAGTCATATAACACAAAATATCAAATCAAAATGAATCACAGGAGTGACTAAGCAATCCTGTTACTTATTGGCTGGTCTGTGATTGCACCCTTGAACAAGGCCTTTAACTCTTGACTCAGGCGTGATGCTGTGCCAAAAGTTCCTGTTATACTGTCTTTTTTAAAATGCAATAATAATTTATAACATTGGGCTTCAATTACTGCAAAACTTGCTGTAACACATTTCAAATACTGAAATTTACCCAAAACATCACAATGCTTATAATTGATTTACTCAATAAAACTGAACTTGTCAAACACATGATCAGACGTTCTTGAGCATCTGAAGCTTACTGTGTTTTATTACAGAGTAATCATTAGTACTGCTGCAAGATAAAGTGAAAGAAAATTACATGTAACTAGGGAAATGTAAATATATTATTTGTGAAACTTAAGTGCTTGCTCTCAATGGTGCTTTTAAGGTAAACACATTAAGGTAATATAGTAGACTTGTACAATGTAAGTAACTGTAAACTATAAATATGTTGTGCATTACAATTGTCTCACTGGACATTTTATTCTTTCCTACTTAGATTGAATATACATTACTCCACTACAATAAAGTCATATGATTCCTCAATGAAATACACATTGAAGGGAAAAAAATAAGTTTTTACCCCTCAGCCACCAGGCTGTTGGTGTATTGTCATCGCCTGTGTCTGTGTTGCCATTGCATTCACTGTCCCCTATTTGTCCAAGCTATTTCTCAAAAACTGCTGGGTGGATCGTTCTGAATTTTTGCATGCAAGATTCCTTTGATGTGTAGGTGTACACAAGCTTGTCAGTTTCTCTGTTTGACCGTTGAAATTGTCAAAATGACCATGACCTTTTAAATTCTGCCTGGGCCATTTCTCAAAAATTGTTGAGAGGCTGAGGGGTTTTACCAGGTCTGATGGCTATTTTCATTGATTTAATACTACGATGTAAAAAAATAATTTTGAAATGTTTAATTTCTCGTGGTATATTTTAACCCGCTTTATTGAACTAATTTTATGTTGTTACTTTTATCTAAAGTCTTCATGGGAAGAGAATAAAGTTTGTTTGTATGTAGATGGATGGATGGAACTGCATGATTCACTGCAGTCCTCTTACATGAGTGCCACCAAGTGAATAAAATGTCACTCACTATAAAAAGTTTACTGAGTCAGTGAACAGGCGCAGTGGATATCGTGGCTGTCCCACAGCTCCGAATCTTTAGTTACTGTTTATGTCTGTGGAGTTTTCCATGTTCTGCCTTAGTCTAGGTTTTATCTAGGCTATCTGGTCTCCCATGTGTTGGACTGGCCATGCTTAATTTTCCACCGGCCTGGAAGTGTTTGTGAAATGTGTAAACTTTTTCAATTAATTAAACAATTAAGAAAATCAGTTTCTTACCACAGAAATTTTACAATTATGATTGATCTATCTGAAGACCAATAACTTGATATCAGTTTGTAGATTTATTCATTTGCATAGAACATCTGCATATTTAACAGTGCAAAGTTGTGAGCTTTTGAGAGCTACGTAGTGCTGTTTTGAAGCTGACTAATAACTTTGTTACCTAATCTCGCCTCACATGGGCAGTGTGGCAAAATAATTGTGCGCAGTAGTTGAAAACATGAGGTTGTATTGAACATGGTTCAGAAAGGTTGTAAAAAGTGACAACACAGCAGCTATAACGCAAATAAACAATAAAATATGGTTTTAAAAACCACTAAGAAATTTCAAACCCTTTGAAAATCCCATGGTTTATGGCAGTCAGTGTTGGTCGATGGCAGACATCACAGTGTAAAAAGATGTCAATGCAGTCCTACACCTTTTACAACCACACTGAACCACCCACGTGAGAACTTTTGACACACAAGTTAATTAAATGGTTCACTCACAACCTGAATATGCTTTCAGAACTGAAGAGCATCGAGGCAAGCCATTGATTTGCCATCAGAGGAAGCATCTATTCCAACCACCTTCTCTGTCAAGAATTCTACTGGATTTCACGCTAACTTCGGTCCATATACAATGTGACAAAGATCCAAGCTGTTCATTGTAGTTTGGATGAATCTTAAAGGCTTGCCTCAGACAGTTCACCTGCTTTATACAAGCTTTCCACGGTTCAGAAAATTTTATGAGCTGTTGGCCAAACTCTCCAGACTTGCTTATTGCTTGAGTTTAGAACTTTATTGGCTTCAGTGAATAGATGAAAAGCTAAGCTATTATTTGAAGCACAGTTTTTTAACTAGCACAAGACTTCCCCTGTAATAGCTTATTGCTACAGAAGTACAGACTTGGGGATTGCTGTCAAGGCCTGTAAGTGTGTTGTACGAAAGGCTCATCGTGATGTTTGGGCAACAGTAACCTTTAATGGCAAATCATATTTTGTAAGTGTTTTCATATTTCAAATAATTATTGCTGTAACAAAAGTTCTACTTTCACAATAATTTATGACAAACAGCTCATATAGGACAAGCTCTTACTCTTATTACATAATGTTAGACACAGACAAACTTCCCTCTACTTGTTGTGTCATTTTCCCGATACCATGTCTAGATATCATAATTTTAGAGCAAACACTGAAGAGTGGCATTAATGTGAGTAACAAAAAAATCTCAACATCCACCTCGCTTTATGCAGTTGTTTACATACCCATATGCACTAATGCTACATGCTGATATGAAATATCTTCAGTTTGGGTTGGAATGTCGATCTCATAAAGGTATACATTCTCTCCATAAGACTACATTCTTTTTGAACACTTCAATACACCCTAATGAAAAAACACATCATCTCACATTAAATATTCTATGTTTATGTTATGTAAATATTCTATGTTTCACCAGTATTATAACATTAAAAATTAATCAAAGGTTTGCAGAATTTTAAACTTTTGAATGTCAAAATTGCAACTGGATCCAATCCATAATTTCATAACTGGACATCTGTACTAGATAGATAAGGTAACATTTATTCTTACCAATCATCAATCAATCAAGCCCCTTAAGGTTTTGTTCACAATAGTAAACTTCCTTTCCTCACTTTCCTATATAATTTCCCTGCATGACTAGAAATCTTTACAAAGAATTGCAAAACACTAAGCAGACAGGTTAAGGGGTTGAATACTTTCCACTTTTCTTCTGCCAGAAGAGAAGCTAATATTGGAAAAGAAAGAACAAACTCATTCAGTCATCTGGGTGAATGCTGACAACAGCACCTGACACACTGGATAGCACAGCTGCTCCACACAGAGCAGAGGATAAGATAATAGAAGAGAGAAATTCTGGGGGGAAATCTGAATATATATGTAGCACACTTATACCCTCCTCCGCAATAAAGCAAAGAAAAAATATTTAAAGCACTTAAAGTAGGCCTGATTTTTGTTTGATTAATAACAAATAAATACAAATTAGCGTGAATTTTAATACACTCAAAACATATTGTAACATTACAGAGGATAAAAGCACTTTTTTAGTGAAACCAAACAATATTGAAGAAAATCAGATTATTTACATTTTATTTAGTATTTAAAATTGGATTTTTTTCATCACCCTCTTCATGGTTGGAATACAGCTTTTGTAGTTTATTAGTTCTTTGTATCTGCAATGTTAATGAAGCCTTTCTTTTTGTACTTGTATGCAGTCTATTTGCAACACAGTATATTAAGATATATATACACACATTGAACAAATGTCTTCAAGCATCAAGATATAGTTTTGTAATTTCATGATCCCTAATCCTTAGTACCTAAAAACAGAATATACTTTGTTTTTTTTTCAGCTATTGTATTGTATTTCTTTAAATACATTCCTAATAGTACAATCAATTTTCCATCTTCTCATAATATTTAACTGCTCCTTTTGTCCAAATCCACCTTGAGAAATGTACCATAAATATCATGGAACCACAGTACTTCACAGTCCAGCTGTGATATGGTTAACGGATTGTGCCTTGTTCCAACTCATTTAACAAATGGGAAATGCTAAATTTACAACCAGTGTCCAGCAAAATACCACCTACTGCAGTGGTTTATTATAGCCGTCATTCTAGACAAAGCTCATACTGGTTACTTCACTGATCAAAGCATACTGGGACAAATAAAAGCTCCATGTTGTGTCAACATTAATGTGTATTAAGAAAGGCCTTTAGTTCATTCAAACTGCTTCAGTCAGTTTTGTAAATGTGCTACATGTCTAATTTGTGTTAAATATGGATATTTGAATTGATTTTGCAAGAAGTCTAAAGAGAACCACATAACACATGCCAGTAAGAAAGGTTTTATTAAAACATGCATAAAGTAACTGGAGAATTGAGAGACATATAGCGAGTTATGTATTTTAAGAATATAACTAGAACTACCACCTGGCAGTTATATATGCCTCTGCGTGGTGTGCAAAGCAGACAGTGAACGTACAGCGTTGGGTCAAGAAGTTGTGCTGGGCTGGTGCCAAGATGAACATTTGTTCAAAATTTTAAGAATATCCCTCAAAGCGTGTGAGATAGAGTTCACAAGAAACGCCCAAGTTAACCTTGACCTTTGACCTCCAAAATCTAATCAGCTTATCCTTGAGTCACCGTGGAATTTTATGTAAAGTTTGAAGAACATTTGTGAGATACCATGTTCACAAGAATACAGCGTACAGAGTGGACAAATAGACGGACAACCGAAATCATAATGCCTCCGGCCCTGGCTGTCTAAGTTTCTGTTAAGTTCCACCAATCCATGAATGAATCAATATTGAACTACCATTAGCGACACAGCACAAGAGCCCAGCCCACCTGTATTGCAGCTAAAAAGGCTGTAGAGGCTGCACCTTTCCCATCAATGGGCATGGTTTCAGTTCCTTCAGTGGGCACTCCCCCTGGGGTCAGAGCAGAGAGTAGTTCTGCTTATTTTTTTCATGATATTAAAACCTAACTTAATATTTTTGCCTATTGTTTAAGTATTCATATTTTGCTGGGAGATTATAAACCATGTTTCTAGTGTGACAAACAAAGAATTACTGATTTAAGCAGACCTTAAGATTATCATCAGTCAGTGCTGTGAAAAAATATTTACAATTTCCTGCCCTGTATACTTATATGAATTTTGATTCTTAATTCCAGATAAATTTTGTAAAAAACAAAATATGTATTTTTAAAATGATCTTGTGATCGTAAGTAGCTTGAACTGAAAGGACAAAAATTCATTAACACCTATATCACCCATGTGAAAAAGAAATTGCCCCCTAATCTCCGTACTTGATTGTGTCACCCACAGCAGTAACAACTGTTCTGTGTTAGATGATAGTTATTTATTGGATTCATTTTTTAAACTACTTTGACCATTTGGCACTAATATGCAAAGTTATGTGGTGAAGCAAATGAGAATTTAATGAGTATGCAATGTGCATCTAAATAATAAGGAAACGATTTTGAATGTCTTATCTATTATATAGTAGATGGGGAATAATGCTGAGTTCCAAATCTTAAACCTGCAAATCTACAGCATATCAGTGCCATTGGATACATCACAAGTAATTACTGATATTTGCTTAATTAATCCTAATCAGCTTATCGTTTTCTAAAGCAATTTACTAATTAAACACATTATATACTGTACAACCAAATAATTTCAAAAACTTAAGTTAGCATGAAGGTCTCAATACAGAGCTACAAATGTACTATTCAAGTATCACAGCAAAGTTATTAAATATTATTTAATTATAGTTATAAAACATAAGCAAAAAATAAAAATAAAAATAAAATACCGGTTGCAGTCTGCAAGAACCGAAAAGTTCATCTCCAGTGATGAGGTATCATGTCAGTGAAGGTTAAGAGTTTTTTTTTTTTTGCATGTTGTACACACTTAAAAAAGCACAACATGACACCTTTTACTACTTCAAAGTGAACAGGTACCTCTTTTAACAGGCTGGGCCCATGAGATGATGCGTCTCATCAGACAGCAATTCAGTAGGACTTTCTTCGAAAGCCTATGGTTCCTAGAAAATTGACATAACTCTTCTCTCCACTGGCTTCTCTTAGCTGGTGTAGACATGGTCAAGATCAGGCTGTTTAAATACACTCCACGATACTATAATGAAACAGTGATGTTGATTTAATTTCACCTTTTCATGTCATGACTGCATAATAAAGAGATTCATGGTTTTAGAAAAAAGCATATACTGTAAAGGGCATATTCTTTTCTCAGCTACAATTCACCTCTCTCGGGGACTGCTTGCCCTAACCTGAAAGTGTCTCTCTGCCTTCTAGCGAAGTTAAATCATTCAACACTCCAAGCATTTGCCCTACCTCCGAACAGCTGAAACACAGACGACCTAGAATGCTTTGTTAAAAAATCTTAATTCATAAGCTAAAGAGAAAAATCAATCTTATTTTAATAAATAAATAAATAAATGGTCATGATTAAACATTGTGGTTATATTTTAGGAACTACTTTGAAACTGCTTCAGAAATTCATCTTGTACTTTTTAGGCAATTAAACTTCTTATTGAAAAACTCTTCACTCTAATTTGTAAATTACTATTATGAAGTACCATTGAAATGGTTCTGTAATATCACTAATAACATTATATCATTATGCTTACAAATGCATGTAAAGGCAATAAAAATGCCCTTAATCTATCTAGTACATGCTCTTACCTTACAGATGGATGAAATTTGTAGCTGTATATTTTTGCACTGCACACCAAACAATTCTCAGGTTGTATTCAACTGTCTGCAAACTCCTTTCCTTCTTCAAAGCGAGTGAAATAAGAGTGACAGTAAGAGCGCAGGAGAAGGAGAGTGGTTCCTTGTGACCAGATCAGCAGCCAATGGACTCAACCCCTTTCAGTCTCTCAGTGGAGAAAACTGCAAGCAGTGCATCATCATTAGTGTCCCAGGGTGTCCACTGAGAGAGCAGTGGGATCTGTTCACATCAGCGCCTGCCACCTTACCTAATGAAGAACTGCACAAACATAGACTATGATCATATAAATCGACAATTATCTCCCTACCTCAAACTTGTGCACATACATGTATGTAAAATGTACCTAATAAACTATCATTGCCTACATTATTCACCCCGCATCTTTCCCCAACACACAGACTCACGTGCCCCTACTGCTCTGCTGCCATAATTAGCAACATTAACCCCCCACCTACCCTCTACCCCAATTAAAATCACACAACCTCTGTAATCTGACTCTAAAAGGATGACAGAGAAACTGATTGCAAAATAAAACCTACAGACATTAATTAAATAGTCAGTTGGATGCTGTAATACTTATCTGTATTATTATATTATCAAAATGTTCTATATCACTACACTGGCTAAAAGGGAGGAGATGGAGGATGAGTTACAAAATACTAAGCAGTATAGATACCTGGGACAAGCAGGTTTTATATCCAGATAAGTTTTTTTTAGCAGTTTTGAGCTAGATGGTTTAATAATCATAAAAAAAATTCTTATTGACACTCACAAGACCACACATGGAAAAAATTATACAACACATAAAAACAAAGAATACTACATTCATCAGTAACAGTCACCCCATAGATAAACACATACAGAGAGAAGAAGGACATGAGCCAGACTTAATATTATCATTTATATGCAATAGGAGCAGAACACACCCAAGGCCAAAGCTGAAACATTGGCCAACAATTTGCTTACTGAATACTTTCAAAAAGAGGAATTAACCTATAGTTTGCATCTTTGTGTTTCATTTTGTTAGTTTTTTCTTTTCCCCACTGTTTTGTTACATAAATAGAACTGGAAGTGGTGCGTAAAGCTCTGTGGGTGGGATGTCCTGCAGTGAGGAGAATGAATAAATAAATAAGTGAGTGGGTAAGTAAACAAATAAAAAAAGTAGATAAATAAATAAATTAATTAATCTATTAATTTTCTTTTTTTTATTATTCATTATTCAATTACTATTCATTTTCTAAGATGTTAAATCCTAATTTGGGTCACGGTGAGGCTGGCGGTCATCTCTGTGCTAAGGCTGGGATACAGAATCAGAATGCTTTATTTATCCCAAAGGTAATTGTGTGCACACAGTTGCTCCACACCAAGTAAACAAAAAGATAAAAATAAAAGTCTCAATAAGAAAATTACAAATATATATATCTATATATACACACATACACACACACTATAAATAAGGAAATCTATTTACACACAAAA
>JBCNYG010000010.1:7305247-7315341 GCA_039654305.1 Porochilus rendahli | reverse complement strand
GTTTCTGTGTGGAGTTTGCATGTTCTCCCCGAGCTTGCGTGGGTTTCCTCTGGGTACTCCGGTTTCCTCCCACAGTCTAAAAACATGGCCAGTAGGCTAACTGGCTGTTCCAAATCACCCCTAGTGAGTGTGAATGGCTGAGTGTGTTGCCCTGCGATGGCCTGGCGAGCTGTCCACGGTATACAACACCCCCCCCCATGGCTGAGATGGGCGCCATCCTCCCCATGACCCTACTTAGGATTAAGCAGCTTAGAAAATGAATGCATGAATGCTATTAATAAAGGTAGCTCCAGCACAAGCAGATGGTTTTCTTTGTTGTTATTTGCTTGTTTGTAATTGTGTTTTTTTGCATGCACATCTTTTCAGATTCAGAAACATACATATGTAAAAATGCTGATGAATTAAAGTGAAATAAAATGCAAAATTAAGTGAAAACTAAACACTGGGACCTGGGTTTTTGTGTTGTAACTGGACCTTCCTAAAATTGACAAATAGAATTATAACAAACTATGTTTCATTTTGTTTGTATGACAGTGAGCTAGTAGTCTGTATTAAATTTGATATGACCACCCCAGCACCAACCCTCTGACATAAATATAAACTAAATCCTACACAACAACAATAAACAGCTGTGCTGAGGAAGGCGCTGGTTTGAGGTGATGTAGTTTACCGATCTTGGTGAGGATGACAGGAGTGACGACTCTTCTCCTTTTGGTTGAGTTGCCTGTAGAAGGGAAAAGCTTGCCATTGCGAAAAGCCAGCAACTGAAGCTTATAAATGCCATCTTCAACTTGATCAGAGCTCAGCAGAGAGGAGAAGAGAGAGGGTGGCAGCTGCACTGACGCCTCCAATATAGTGTTCTGCACATATTCACAGAGAGAGAAAAACAATGGGTACAAAATACTTCTATTTTAATTCAACTCTACATTTATATCAAATAAAAATATTCACCAGTACACATAACTCCTAATTCCTCCTATTTCCTCTTTTCTGGACAGCGCTGAGCATATAGTTTACATTCATTTATATTTTATTTTAAAAATGTACGTAATGACTTTAATTCCTAAATGGTTAATGCTGGGGATGGTAAGTTTTCAGCTGTATACATAAACTGTTATATAGGGATAAAATGGATATTTACACCCCAAAATCAATGAGTAACTATCTGAGAAAAGTATTTTTTGTAAAACATGAGCAAATCTTTAAATTAAACGCCCCCCCCCCCCCCCTGATCACGCTTGAGTTTACAAGCACGATCCTTTATTCATTGCGGATGCTCGCAGCTTGCTATTGCTGCCACAGTTACTTTTTAGCAGTCTTCCTTCTAAACAAATGTTGTGAGGAAACAGCTTTTTAATATAGCAAGAAGACAAATGGGGTAAGCACTAGTACTGCTTTGAAGCAACAGCACTAATTGAGCACTATCTCGCATTTTCTGTTGGTATTTTATTGTTTACTTATTGCAATGTTTTTAACCTAAAGTAACCTGCTATTAGGTTCCATCCCAAATTACCCATGCTCCATAGAGCTCCATGTAGAATGCAACATTCACCCTTTTGAGTGCTTTTCAATTTTAAATGGTGCACTGTGTGCAACACAGCCTCAACTCAGAAGTGCTAAATACTGAGTTCACAAGAAAAAACAAAGCTTTGCTAGATTTCTGTCTTTCAGACTTTATTTGCTCTGATGCAAATTAAAAGAATAAACTGTTTTGTTTAATGGCTGATTTAAATAAACTGTACGGTTACACTCGCTTTTGATTATATTAACATGTCAAGCGTGCCGTTTACACCTGCTGTGTAAGAGAGAGAGAGACTTCTCAAATACGAGACTTTATGTGGCGCTAAAACAAAACTGATAGCTAACACAGAAATATTGAAGTCGGTGCTGTAATAAACTATCTGTCGCTGTAGAAATGATACAGACAGTACAGTGCTGATGTTAAGATGAAATCATATATATATATAAAAATACTTTATATAAGCTGCTGAATGCTTGCTGCTGTGAAATAAATCTGAATCCCATGTTATTTTATGCTCATGGTGCTAGAACGCCGTTTAAGCAAATCAGAAATGTACACCTTTTTTTCCTTTGGGAAGCTGAAATAGTGATCTTTGCTCACGTTTGCACTAAACCATATGTTATCTATTCCTGTAACAATATTCAGTGTTTCCTCATCTTTCCATCAGACATAGTTTATGTAGCTGAATTAAGAGCAGCTCCTCACAGCCTTGTATGTGTATGAGCTGCTGTGTGCTCGTGTACGTGGGGCAGCCGTCGCTTTGGATGGGTCTTTGAGGGTAGAGCCAATTTAAACAATATAACGGTTAGTGTATTCAGCTTAAATGCAGCTTTAATGTGTATCGCAAGACTACAAACATCCAGTCACTGTCCAAATACTTATGGCCCTGAATGTATTTAAACTGATAAAGAAGCTCACTTAAAAATTGCATATATAAACATGTATAATCAGTAGCTAAAACAGCAGAGAAATCTATATTTCATTTTAGTTTCTTTTCATTTGGTTAAAAAAAAAAGGAAAGAAAAGAAAAGGAAGGCAGCACACCTTTAGGGCCAGGGCCGAGAGATTGCTGGTGACATTGCATTTAAAGTTGAGATGCCAGTCCAGGTTAATGTCGGGGTTTAAATTTCCCAGGTGGGGAATCATGGTGCGCTCTGGTGCCAACTTCTGAAACAGCGTGCAGGTCATGCCATTAAAGCTGCTAGCCTTAATCACGTGCGCCTCCATGGCAATGTTGTGAGAGTTCTGCTGAGAAAAAAGACAAGCAATGTGCATACACACAGACGAACTGAAATAAAACTTGAATTTATTAGTGAAGTCCGTGGAAGGGGCAGTAAACAGACTTCATCGACACAAGCCTGCCTTGTACCTTATTTACACTGTAGTAAAATCCACTAGCCAGCCGGAGAACTGCAATCCTTTGTAGACTCTCAATGATGCGTGAGCAAGCTCGAGCCTCCTTCTGCGCCATCCATAACACTCGCTCATCAGTCAGCATCAGATTACTGGAGATATCCACCATCACATCCCCTAACTGCCAACACAAACACACACATAGTTGTATGTATAAATAAATTGTACATAATGAGGGAAATTTCACAGCACTAAGTCTCAAGAGATCATTTTATCCAGAATGCTAAGGGAAACCATTGTATTACTGTGTTGCCTTGTAGGTCATTTCTTTCTTTTTTTTTTTGTAATTTCAGACAATGTCCTTTACTTATAAAGCTTTGAAGTTGAACTATATGCAGGTGTTAGATAGCAATGTTTCCCTTCAGCACAGTGAAACCCAAACCCCAAAAAAGTAGGTCTGCTGGAGCTTTTTGGCTAAATCCCCCAATCTGATCTTATCTTTTTCCTTTGTACCATTTTCTGCACAAACTACTTCACAGAACGCATGTCGTGTCTATAGTATGAAAGAACATAAGATAGTGACAGAGAAATTGCAAAGTGCTTACTTTTAAACTGAACTTGATTTTTTAAATATTTTAACTTCAATGATTCTATAAAAGCACAAAATCCCTTTAGGAGCAAAAGACAATAAAATATGAATTGAGGAATGTTAGAGGGTTTAATCCCCCCTTAGACTTCTTTAAAACTCCCATGGCATTCATCTACAATTAACAATCCTTAACTACAGTGATACCCTTCTTGTTTGGATGTGGCTACCTTTGCGGTTGGATGATTCACCTCTTTAAATTTCCCAACAAACATCCCAATCTTCTCAATCATCTCAGCCACGAAGATCACGTCCACCTTGTCTGAGAAGTTAGGGGCTTCTGCTGTGTAAATAAGGAGCTGCTGTGCTATTTGCAATGCATTTGTCACGTTTACAGCCATCTATTAGAGAGACAAGACAGAGATCAATAAGAATGAAGATTCTGCTTACACCATACAGCAGAGTGAGGAAGTACTACCAGTTACTCAGAGTGAAAGTTAGTGTGCTGAGCAAAAGTCAGAGATTTTCATTACAGATTTTTATGGGTTAATTTCTATATAACATTCAATACAAAAACTTTTGCATTAACTTTGTTTTATATTTTATAAATAAAAATACCAAATTTTACAAATTTCCAAACATTAATTTTCAAGCACAAAATTAAATGCTAGAGAAAAATGTGTATGTCACTTAAGAAAACAACATATTATTTAACAGTCTACTTTTCAGACAGGGGGAAAAAAATAAGATGAAGGCTGCTGGGTTTTGAATGCAAAAGCTAGAAGCAGGCATGACCGTCAAACGCTCCAGAAGAACTGTGTCCGGTTCAAAAAAATGTAAAACATTCCAGCTTCTAAATCTGCACACACTATTGCTGTACGCTGTTATTTTTTGAGTGTTTTTTTAAGTAGAGATATTAAATTTTTTTATTGTTAAAGGCATCTTTGCCTGACATCTTTTCTTTGCATGCGCCTTCTACACAATTCTGTACGTATACAATCCCACAGAGAAAGCTGCTATAGTGATATTATATGAGGCTTAGGTGTACTTTAATGAAAAGATGTGTGAAGCTGGGAAGTAAACACGGTTGGTCTGCACCTGGTTGATGATGTAAAGCACGCGGGTAGTGTCATTTATGTATTCGCAACGGGAGTAGTCCTCCTCAGCCCAGTGGCCACTGCGGTCGCACTGTCTTCTGGCACGCCTGTCCTCAGCTGAGCTGCCTGAGTAGATGCCGGCGCCTGTTAACTGTCGTGAACAGGGTAGGTACGCCACAATGCCTGCCAGTGTGCGAGGCCATCTGCAGAGACATCAGTCATGATGAAGCTTAAGCAATAAAAGTGATTTAACATAAAATCAGTTACCAAAATCCTCCCTGACTGACTACTGTGGTCTAGTTTCCACAGCAGGTCCCACGTAATACTGTTTCTCCTTATTAGACATGTAACCAAATAGGAATACATTTTCAAGAAGGAACAGATAAAGTGTTTAATTGCTTTTTGTTTTGTTTTTTAATTTTTCTTCAGATTTTTTGCCCCAATTTAGTCATATCCGAATCCCACCTGTCAAGCATTACACCCATATCACATACGATCACCACAAACCAGGGAGAGGTGTAAGCGTGAGCGTGCACCTGCCCCCTCCGTGATGAGCGAGTCTGCCAACTGCATCTTTACGAACTGCTGTGCATGCGTACTAAGGAGTAGGCTACATACTCAGAAGGACAGGGCTATTTACCCCCTTGTATGAACAAGCTCAGTTGCGGATGGCTGCGTTCCTTGCTGATGCACAACTCTGAAGCCTTAACAATTTTTCTAAATGGTAACACTTAAATATATACTACAATGGCACAGTCTGAAAGCTCAGTTAATTCCATCTTGGGTACTACTCAGAGATCAGTACCTCGCCTTCAGTAAATAATTGTTATTTATACACATGACTGGTGTTTGCACTATTTTTATTTGATTTTATATATTTTTTAAAGCTTGCCAGAAAGTTTTATAGACCACCTGCTATTGCACCAGCAGGAGGTTTTTATTTTCCTGCTCTATAACAAATGTCAGATGTGAACTTTGTGGGACAAACCAAATCCATGTTCATTAACACGATCGTGCAGTGCTTTGTGATGCGTTCACAGGATCCTTAGTAGGGCTCTTAGTCAGGGTTTGCGGTGCTTTAATTTAGGCAATGAGATTGCTTTCTGATTTAAGAAGTAGATACGCCCACAAGTGGTCCTGTGCACAGCTTCACTTGGCCAATTATGAGCCTGAGTAATACCTTTTTTTTTTTTTGAGAAATTGAGAAACAAGGATTCACAGACCACTCTGACATTTTTACCTTCTTTTTTGAAATTTTATTTCAAGTGTTTATAGAGATGATGTCATAATCTCATATTTAAAAAACATAATAATTCTGGTCATATTCACTTCTCATTTAAAATACAGACTTGAAACAATAACCAAACCACAATCTACTGCTTTTCCAACCACTGGAGGGCAATGATGAGCTAAAGTTCTCTAGCAGGGCCAGTCCACTTTTACCTGTTTACATAATAAATAATGTTTGAAGCAGTGCTTTTGAGGGAAATTCTCACCTGTAATCTCCTTTATTGTTGGAAACACTTTCAGGAGCGCAGTACTTGGCCGCGCTCTCTAAAACAACAATGTGCACTGTGCGAGTGTTGTTGCCTCGGTTCGTGCGCACTCGACACTCCCAATCTCCTGTGAAGCCAGGCTGGATGTTGGAGATTGTCAAAGCACTGTAAAAGAAGAGAAGAGAGAAAACAAGAAAGACACTGTAAGGGCTGCAGCTTAGCCTTAAAAATCATATCACATCACACAAGTGGACACCATTGAATAGTCACATGGTATGCAGATTTGTAGAATTAAGTACAGTATGTAATGTTTCTCTCTTTCCCTCCCTCTCTCCTAACTTAATACAGAATGTAAAAAAACTTTATTCCACAACCATCCTGTACCTCCTTTATGCTGCATTACCTGGCAATAAGGGAGCAGTTCTGCACCATGCGGTTCTCTATGTAGATTCCTTGCGTGGCATCAGACTCCACCATCTTACCATCCTGATACCAGAGCACCTGCATGTCCTCTTCCACAAAGGAGGCCATACACTGGAAAGGCAAGCTGTCTCCCTGGAAAACTATCTGATGCTGGGAAGGAGTCATTTGGAAAGAGGGAAGCTCCAGAGGTGCATCTATAGAAACAGCAGGCGAAAAAACTAAAAACTGGGTCTTTGCTGTTAAGAGATATGAGGCGGTATAAAATCAGTGCCTTTGAGATCTTGTTTTCTCCTCTTTTACAAATGTTTTTTAGTTGTTCAGTCATTCAAGTGAGTCCATCTGTTACTTACGAACACTCGGGCATCATCCGACAACAGTGGACTTTCTCCAGACAGTTAACTAACCTCTGCATCCAGAACGAGTTTAACCTCGGTTTGAAAAAGCTTAAAGGGACATAACTCGCTTTCATTTAGAGCAGAGTATTGCTGCACATCCTTCGCAGTGTGATAGAGCTGTGATGAGTATTCACTACCAAATCAGTGGTTTTATCTAATCTATTAAAGCAGCCTGCACTGTGACTGAAAGGGGAAAGTGCTGGGTACCAGTTAAGGACTGCAGTATATATTTAACTATTATGTGCCATAGGTGAGATGGATGTCACGGACTACTCACTTCATCAAATGTTTTAGTAAATACTACACAGGGTCAAAAACAAACAAGCAAACAAAACCACAGCACACTAAAATATTTTTTTTTATAAGGATATATGTACATGAGGAACAACATTGTTTGGTTAACTCTCTTTAAAAGTTTTATTATAAACTAGAGAGAAAATAGAAGCAATGATGATAACCAGATTTGTTTTGTGTACAGGTTATAGGTTTTAACCATGGCAGTGGCCAATCAGCTATATATGCTAAATATATATGTAAAATAAATGTAAATATATCAGCTATATAAAATAAATGAATAAATAACTTAACAACAGATATCGCCTCTTTGCCTCAGGCTCAGTGGATGTTGCTGAATTGAAGAGTCCTCTTTACATTCCTTACCAGGGATTATTCACATCCACCCCACCTTCATTAATTCATTTTTAATTAATTGTTTTATTGGGTCATATATACTGCACTGAAATTCCAGCACTAACTGACCTTTCTATTTTAACAAAACAATTTTTTAATTACATTTAGTGCTTGGAATGTATTGTGATACAATTGAAAATATCAAGCAAATTAGTACAGAAAAAAATAACTGATAACCATAGCAACAACAGCAATAATAATGATAATAATAACAATAAAAGGACACCTTGTACTTTGTAATATTCACACACAGTTAACCTTTCCTTTTTTTCCCCCATTTAAAGTGATTACGCTATACTAATTATACCTTTTTGGTGTGTGCATTTATGTTTACTTACCACAGCTGAGCAATTCTGGTTTAAGGGATGTTATAAGTTGGCCTTGTAGTGAGCGAGGGTAGGAACACCGTGTGTCCTTTACTGCTACTCCCTTCTCCTTAATCCAGCGTACCAACCATCGCAGGTTACAGTCACACAGTAAATAAGGACTCTGAAACTCCCTATCACACACACACACACACACACACACACACACACACACACACACACACACACACACACACTCAATGAAGCGTAGGCAGCAAAACTACTATAACGTAACTATTTTTCATACCACAGCACGACTGAATTATCAAATGTGACTGGCGAGATTCATTTTCTATAACAGCACTGACAGCAGTACAGTTTTGAAAAGAAACTAAATCACAGGGATTGAACGAGAGACATTTCACATACTCTGAGCCATCTGAAAAATCTCATTAATAACAAACTCAAAGGTATGATGAAACGTTCACTGGGGAGTTGTTTATGTTCCAATTGCAGCGAATTAACTTTTAGTGTCAGGGCCGGGTAACAGTATGTATTACAGGCAACTTTTCAGGATGGAGAAATAAGTTCTTCTTGTCTTATCTGTAACATGACAATGACATTTTTTCTTATTCCAGGCAGAGGGGAAAAAAGAGAAGCTGTGGAATGTTTACTGACAGTGAGATAACAAGAACCAACTTGTTTTGTGGATGCTCCATAAAATACAATGTACAGAAGGTGAAAAGGTCTTTGCCCCTTTCAAGCTTCCTCTATATTTACCTGTTAGGAGCAAATTTCTAATAAATTTAATAGAATGCAACATTTCTACACATCAACGTTAAGGACTGATCTTCTTTCCCTTTAAGAGTCCGAATGAAGTGGCTGCTGCTGAAGCTGACCAAAACAAGCCGTGAGCTTAAGGGGTAAGTATTTCTTTCACATGTGGGTGAGTTTTACAGAGCACAAATGATTATATGATTATATGAAATCAGAATGGAGCAAAGACTTTTCACATTGTAAATACAAACTTAAACAGGCTCAAGCAGTCACTGAAAAATGCAGCTGTTTGCAAAACGCAACTGAGGAGGAAAAAACGCTTTGGGACGTTGAAGAGAAAAACTGTAGCCCTCCTGTTAGTTCAGTTCTGCTCTCCGCCAGCCAGTAAAGCGACAGTAGCAACTATTCTTATATTGACTTTATCCAAGCCATAATGACATAACGGTCTTTTAAAAAAACAACCACTACTCAACAGAATCATATGCAACATAATATCCGTGGTGAAATCACTAAAAAACAGGATTTTATAACTTATACTGAAATTTCATTTACTTACAGTGCTTTCAGAGAGACGAGGCTGTTGAAGGTCCCTTGAGAAAGAGATGAAAACATGTTCCCTGAAAGGTTGCTGAAATGACACCACAGGTGAATTGCTACATTGCATAGAAGAATCAAGAGCATGTGAATCTAGCATCTGAAGGGATTTCAGTTAATACATGGGTCTTTCCATGAAACTGGGTTTATTTTGGTATGTGGGGTTTTTCCAGAACTTCACACCCAAAAATTAGAGAAATTTAACAAGTGGCCCCCTAGGATGCAACTTACGGTGACCATGGATAATTGCAAAATTATTCTCTTGCTATGAGAAATTCCAAAATTGAAGATTTGTAATGAAAATAGGGGCAAAAATTGGAAATGAATTGGGACACGAAAAGCTACCCAAGTGTCAGTGTGATTCATCTTAAAGTCATTGCTTGAGGCGCTCTTCATATACCACTAAAAATAAAGACTTGCATTTGTTATGTTTTCTAATTCAGACTTTACATGAATCTGCAGTCTCACTGTGTCCACGCAAGGAACATGCATAATCAGACCACTGAAACCGAAATAATTTGTAGAAATAGATTTGTGAATATTTGTAAATCTTACTTATTTTCTTTGATTACCTGCGAGAGAATAAAAAACAATTCCGAAAAACAGTAGTGTATAATTTATGTCTTGTTTACCTTGGTTAAATCTGTCCATAGGTACCAGTTTCATAGAAACGCCCAGACGTTTCTACAACACACCAGTAGGGATGTGAATCGAACAACAACAACTCACGATTCAATTCAATTCCGATTTTTGGGGTGATGATTTTATTCAGAATCAAATCTTGATTCAAATCGATGTTTGATTCATAACCATTACAAACAAAGGGAGCCAATTTCACGAGTAACTACATTCTTCT
>JBCNYG010000010.1:7290589-7303768 GCA_039654305.1 Porochilus rendahli | reverse complement strand
CACGAGTAACTACATTCTTCTATAAGCGAGGAACAACTCTTCTATAAGAAAGAAAGAAATTATATTACTGGACGACTGGTTTTGTAGATGTACTGATTCGCTTTATTTGTTCAGAGTTGGCTGGAATTTTAGTGAAGTGATGGCGTGTGCATTGGTCAGAAGTATATGCGTAAGATGTGGGCTTGGGGATTTAAACTGTTCCCGAAATACTTGACTTTTATTTTGCGCACCGCATACGTTATGTCAAGCTCCTTCTTACCCGGAAATTATAAAATCCGAAGTGCAAGCATTTGCCTTCGCTGAAGATGGCGCTGGCTGTATTTCTTTTTCCTCATCCATGTCAACTCACTGGAACAATTCACTACGGAGGCCGTGTGTGGACAAACGGTACGCGTTGTGAGGAAGGTTGGAAATGCTCGAAAACATGTTCTTAAAAATCAATTCTTAAAAATCTGAATCGATTCAGAATGCTAATAAATAAGAATCGCAATTTAGACGTGAATCGTTTTTTTTCCGGCACCCCTACACCATACAATTTCTAATTACTTACCTCAAAAAATCCATTTGTTGTGAAGGTTTACATTTGTAGTACTAACAGTGCATTGTTCAGAGTAGGGTCAGAAAAGACAATGTAAAACTTATACTGTAGTAAATGATGTCTTAATACATTGAGAGATTTTCTTCAAACTGCAAACTCTGAATAGGAGCAGTTAATATGATGTCAACATTTTGCACAAAACATTAATAATTAAAGTAACTTTTTGCCTTCAAAAATTAATTATAAAAAAATTATTATTATTTATTATTATTTTTTTTTTTTACGATTTCAGGGTAAAGTATATCTCGTTTCAAATTCCTCATAGCTGTTGTTATTTTTCTCGACGGATATTTATAAAACAGCTTAATCTAGTCTCATCTGAGAGTTAATCAGAATGACAGCTTTTTTTACACAGAAAGCAATAGCATCACCTTCACAAGGTGGAGAGGACACACAGGTGTGTGCACTGCTGTTGCTATACTCGAGGGAAGCAAAAACTAACATGCTAATCTTACAACATCTGTTCCTCAATTTAGAGCCCAGTGAAGGGCAATTACATTCTCAATTTCATGCCAAATGCCCAAAACGCTTCTAATATCCTCATTAGCGTGCTATAAAAACCACTATCAAAATATAAAAGCTATCAGAAATACAGCACAACACAAATCAGGACCTACTGCCCACCACATGATGCTGATAGAGTAATAGATGATCAGGAGATATACTTACAGTTTCACCAGACTTGTGAGACCTTTGAATACATCCACATTTAGGCAGCCAATACGATTATTGGACAAATCTCTAAAGAATCAGGAACAAAAGAGTCCATCAATTATACGGACATATTTACTCACACTAAACTCTAGGCAGATGCATTTACAAAGTCTACTTACGCTGGAATCTAACAGAACACAATCACCATAGAAGACTGGCTCATACAGTGTATGCCAGGACTTCTCAGTTTCAAGTTAGTAAAAATCAGTGCATACTATTCATGTTATTTATACTTAAGATTAGTATGCTCTCGCTAGATACAATAATGTGTGCAAACCTTTGAGGACACCAGACCATCACACCCATGAAATCTGGTAAGGTTTTCCACTAGATTTTGACATGTGGCTATGGATACAACTACCATAGCAGTTAATCCCAAAGATGTTCGGTGGGAAAGCGCTCATGGCTGTGTGCAGAACAGTCTTTGTGCACAAAGATACTGCCATGCTGGGACAGGATAAAATCCCAGGCCAGTGATGGGAAATTGTCATAGTCTACAAAGATATCCTTTATCTTTAAAGTAACAGCTTGGACCTCATATAAGGGTGATGATAAGACGTGCACAAACCTATAGCCATAGTGTAGTTTGAACATTGCAGGGAACAGTCTGCTAGTGCAACTCGCCAAAAGTTTCATTTTGCCTTCAGCTTCCCCCCCCCCCCAACATCAAAACAGTGAGTGGAAGTGTACTTCGAACCGTCAGGATTTCAATGTTTTTAGCATCCAGTGGGGCATCAATTTTGTGCAATGTTTGAGAATCAATTTAGGTGACTTAGACTTGCATAGTTATACTCTTAATCACATTTTATAACAAATTAAACATTAACATTTTCTTTCCGACATTCCAAGTATTTGTTACAAATCTAAAAGGCCATGAGCGTTCAACTTTATTCATGAAATACTCAATCTCTTCATCATATATCATATAAAATGAACTGTCTGGTCATGATAACCACTGTTATTTTTGAAGGAGAAAATGTTCTTCGGCTTAAAGCCTGGGGGGTGTCAACATCATGTTGTCGGGGAGCGTTGCCTTGGGATGGACTGTTGCATTTTACAGAATAAATGGCATTGTGAGTAAAAAAAAAATAAAACCTGAAATAAATCTCTCTCTACTATTACTCTGCCATTTTACATTGTTCCAGTAAACAGTGATCCTAACTGACCACAGATGGTTAATGTTTCCCTGGATTAAATGTAGGGTATGTAGGGAAATTCATGAATTTAAATGTATACTGTATTTGGTTTAAATATTGGGAGTTAAAGTGTGTTTGACCAGAGTATTTAGAGGGGGGGGGGGGACAGACAGAGAGAGAGAAAGAGAGAGAGAGATCATGAACAAAGAAATGTGAAACGGCTGGAAGACTAAATTAAGAAACCCCACATTAACTTTACATTTTCATACAAAATCAGAATAATTGACATTTAAATACTTGAGTACATAAAAATAGGTACATTTCAACAACCACTCTCACATTATTTTATTATAATTTTTCTGTATAATTGATAATATGTATGAAATAATTCAATGTATGAAATAATTCACGACAAAAAACTCGAGATTTTGGCATTTATTACTTCTGCTGAAAAAGCGGACACTGACACTGAACACCAAAGTTACTTCAGGACTCTACAGCGGAACCAGACTGGTTTTGTACTGTACAGAAAATGCTTTGGATTATTGAGGTCGGAGCAGGAAATCTTTCCCCAGCTCTAAAGGATGGAAATGGACAGAAATATGTTATATATTTAAGTCAAAGCACTCTTTCATCTAGCGTAACGATTCCAACATGCCAAATGGGATAAGGCTTGATGTTCAGCTTCTCTCGCGAACATGACATGTTGGCGTCAGAAAGGATTTACTACGCCCTGCAGACAGCCACTCTAACTCAGAAGCAACTGCCAGAATCACATGTTAGATTCTTGTTCAGCTGATGTCTGCTTGTTGACTGGCTGAACAGTAGCTGCCTTTTAGTATTGTGGGTTTTAAGGAAGAACCTGGGAATTTCTGGCACTAACATTCCACTCTGAGAAGAAGCCAATGGTTGGTCTAGCGAGAAAACACACTATTCTAACTTTAGTTCCGATATAAAATGAAAACGGTGATGCTCAAGCTGCTGAAAAATGAAAAACCATGATATACTATAGTAAAACTAAATACACTGGCCCCATTCTCATCACCTGCGTGTCTTTGAAGTCCTCTGTCTGTTAATTCATTCCTTCAGTTATCGTTTCATCTTCCTTCTCCAGTCCTGACTCAACTTTCCTTCATCTCTAATCTTTTCATCTCTCTCACTCTCTCTCTCTCTCTCTCTCTCTCTCTCTCCTGGGTTGATCCTTCTATCCTGAGGCTAGTGACGTGTCTTAAAATGTATCAGGGGAAATGTAATTAGCTGTTTCGAGTTGGGGAAAAATTAAATGCAGATGGGAAAATTTTAAGTTTAGACTGAGGAGTGTTCAAACAAGGCACCCTTTTGTTGATAAACCCCTCTACCGGCCAAACTGAACCAGCTTGCATGCTTTTCATGTTCCATATGTGAGACTACATGATTGCTCCTTTCCAAAATTAACCTCCCAAGCCTGTTAAGTTCTTTGTGATCAGGGACTGATATCACATTTGCAAAATGTTTAAAAATTAAAAGACAATCACAAGCAAGCAACGTTTGTGATAAACAGCTACACAATTGAAAGCATTACCAAACGTGATAAACCCATAGGTATACTCTATTCTGAAATACAAATCTTCGTCCGCTTGTTCCGGGGTCGGATCGCGGGGTTAGCAGCCTAAGCAGGGAGGTCCAGACGACCCTCTCCCCAGTCACTTCCTCCAGCTCTTCCGGGGGGGACACCGAGGTGTTTCCAAACCAGCCGAGAGACATCGTCCCTCCAACGAGTTCTGGGGCAACCCTGGGGTCTCTTCCCGGTTGGACATTCCCGAAACACCACACCAGGGAGCCGTTCGGGTGGCATGCTATTCAGATGCCCGGGCCACCTCAGCTGGCTCCTCTCAACAGAGAGGAGCCGAGGTTCAACTCCGAGCTCCTCCCGGATGACAGAATTTCTCACCAAATCTCTAAGGGGGAGACCTGCCACCCTGCAAAGGAAGCTCATTTCAGCCGCTTGTATCTGCAATCTTGTTTTTTTGTTACTACCCAAAGCTCGTGACAATAGCTGAGGGTAGGAATGTAGATCAAACGGTAAATTGAGAGCTTTCCTTTCAGCTCAGCTTCCTCTTCACCACGACGGACTGGTACAAGCTCAACTTTACATCAGAGGCTGCACCGATCCGCCTGTCAATCTCCCGCTCCATCCTTCCCTCACTCGTGAACAAGATACTTGAACTCCCCACTTGGGGCAGGACCTCATTCCAGACCTGGAGGGAGCATTCCACCCTTTTCCGGCTTAGAAGCATGGCCTCGGACTCGGAGGTGCTGATTCTCATCCCGGCCACTTCACACTCAGCTGAGAATCTCTCCAGCAAGAGCTGAAGGTCCCGGCTTTATGAAGCCAAAAGGACAATTCCATCCACAGTTTTAAACAAATCTGATGTTAGCATTAACATGCAAATCCATAAAGATCTCATCCCATGCCTGAGAAATACTTTTCCACAACATATCCATTATTGCTGCATAGCTAACATTTTCTATACTTCATGGGAAAATTGGTGATGATAACCAACAAGGTCACTTTGAAAGTACTTCATTAGCCAAACTATTCATCTCACAGCAAACACTTCTCATAAAAGAAAAAAGAAATACAGATCGATTGCATTGATTGATGGTTTGCCAAGTTTTTAAACAGAACAATGTTTTCTTAGATTCATACTTTCAAAAAATAAAGCAGCTAAATGACACACCATCCCGTAATCACCTCGTCTTGCAATATAGTTGGAAATGGCTCCAGCGCTCTTTCTATTCGTTTACTTGCAGTGTGCCTTATCTAATTTCTATCCACCATTTTAAATGAAACCTTCAGCACTAATAATGTCAGTATAAATAAAAATGTGGACCTTAAATGGGGATATTTTCTGAATTCTCTCTCTCTTCTGAATATTAGAATGCTATTTTGGAGCAGATGCATAGTTCTCCATTCAGGCAGCCAAAAACTACTTTATATTGGCTGGAAATGTGGCATGCTAGCAGTCTCTCTGTGCACACAAATGTGTAAGCATACATTTACACTCTCACCACACATATATCTCAGCTGATCAAAACCCCTCTTGTTACCCCCCCCCCCTCTCACACACACACACACACACACACACACACTTGCACCTCCCCGGATAAATGACCCCAATACACTGAGCAAGATACCACTCTCAGATATAACCATTACAGGAAATATTAGAAGTGAGCAGTGGTCTGGAAAACCACATTAGATATTGCTGTGGTTGACCCACTGCGAAAAAAAAAAGGATGGAAAAAAACCAAAAACAAAACAAGTTTAAGTAAAAATTGCATTTTACTGCTTCAATGTTAAGTCATTATAGACATACATGAGCCAACACCACAAAAATACTATTACCGCCCTAAAGCTCTTTTTCACTTAATTAAATTTTCTCACAAATGCTTTTAACTTGTTTGGGCTTTTTTGGTGATATCTTTATCAATGTAAAATTTATCGGTCATTTTAAAGCTGGGACAGTTCGGTGCATTGATTCTCATTTTGTGGTGATGGGTCATATGTTTTATTTGCTTTCAAATCTTGCCCAGGCTACATTCCCACAAAGGTCAGGGTAAGGTAACAGCTTATCGGCTGCAGCCGGTCTGTCTTCCTATAAATGTACTGGTTAAGTGGAAACGAGAAACTTGTAGTTCCGAAACGATATATACTGTACACAAAAATCTGCCAAGATGAAGGGCAGACCACCGCCTACATATTATACTGCCCACTTTAAACATAAAGAAAGAAAGAAAGTCAGTCAGAATTACACAACATGGAAATAATATCAAAGAATAAAGTTAACCTGATACCTGGTACACATATAATACAATACTACATATAATATAAAGACATATAATATAATAATACAATATTCAATTTTGTACACATATAATTATACATTATAATGCTTGAGCAACTAGAGACAATGAACAATGTCCTTAACCTCATACAACCTCGTACTCAATAAAAACAGCAAATGATGAATTAACTGTGGCGTTACTGACATCAAACCAGATATTTACTTACAGTCTTTTAAGAGCAGTCAGTCCCAGGAAGGCTCCTGGCTCAATGCGGCTGATGATGTTATTCTTTATGTCCCTATGGAAAAAAAGTAAAGAAACGGTAGTTATTTCTAAACCTTCCAAATTTCATTTCATAAACAAATCATTTATAAATAATTGGACTGTCTTTAATATGCAACAGAGTGCATTATACGATGATTAAACGATAGATGAGATGTTTATAAAAGACTCACTAACAAATAGGTTTGAAAGTCGTGTTTTTAACCCATGAAAAATTAAGACTGAATTCAAGGACCAAGTTGGTAATGCCATTCAAGATTTAAGAAGATTTCTTCAATGACATTTCTGAAATACATAAGGATATGAAAAAATAATGAAGAGGTGACAAAAAAAACACACATAACTTAATGTGACCCTCCTACCAACAAGTCTTTCTTACTTCATTATTGTTAGAGCATGAAAAAAAAGATAAGCCATTAAACTCTTGTTTTAATCTGCTTGACCTGTTCCTTTGTAGTATATACTAAAACTTTGAGTTTCAAATGATG
The DNA here is from genome assembly GCA_039654305.1 of Porochilus rendahli. NCBI lineage: Eukaryota > Metazoa > Chordata > Actinopteri > Siluriformes > Plotosidae > Porochilus > Porochilus rendahli. The sequence goes on along the minus strand of JBCNYG010000010.1, from coordinate 7,296,722 downwards.
CATGTGACCATTGTGATGTAGCGCATGAACGCGTCATGCTTTATAAATTACAAAAATCTTGAAACACACATACATATAACGTAACTCTGCACACACCACTTCATTGTTTTCTATTTTTCTTTCTTGTGATTGCCCTCAGTACAAGAGACAAAGCAGTCGACTAGACTAATCAGTGCAACGAAAGAGTATTTGCCCATTTCCATTGTTTCTGTTCATTCAAAATGAAAGAGATTCTCCAGTATAATATTATTAAAAAAGACAAATGGAGTGAACAAAACACACAGATTTCACAAACTGATCTTGTGATTAATTAAAGGACCAACAACTGAACACTTCTGTCACCCATTTGATAATGTAATTTGCCCTAAATGCAATACTTAGTTGTGCCTCCTAAAGCAGTAACAACTGCAGACAAACCCTTCCATCAAAAGGAGATCAGTCTTTGGCTTCACTGTGGATAAACACTGGCCCACTCTAAACAAAAAACATTGTTGCAATCCAAAAGTTTCTACTATAAACTTTCCTTTTCTGGTCCTACCACAGCATTTGTAGGGGATTCAGGTAGAACTTTGACTAGGCCACAACAAAATCTTAACTCAAATGTTCTCTTTTTTCAACCAATTAATGGTGGATTCCAACCCTTTGCATGCAACACGACACTGTAGTACAACAAGAACAACTACACCTCTGTGTTATCCACATGCACAACGCCAACGGAGTATACCTCCAGCTTAATACAGTTAGAGAGAATAATGTATTCAGGCTCTTCTTGAGCTTTAATGGCTCTTGCAGAGACCAAACAGGCAGCACACCAATACACAATATGTGATGATGTACTGAAGGTTTTGGAGTTACACAAACAGGGAAGTGATTATAGACCACACCTGCACTAGTCAGCCAAACAGCTAGTCAGTCCTGTTCAAAAGCTCCAACACACACATACCGTCGTCTCTATAGCTCAAAGACCCAAAGCCTTTTGAAGTCCTCACACTGTGGTTAGAGTGGAGGGCAAAGAAAAGGCCGGCTACTCACATGAATGGTTTTGATGTGCTGGGGACAACATGATGAAGGAAGAGGTGAGCACATTGTAGAAAGATGAGGGGAACGGAATGCTTCAGGTTTTCAATAAGACTTTAATACAATTACAACTAGCAGCCCACAGAAGACACGCAGACCTAGCTAGTGATTTCTGGATTCGTTTCAGATCATTTCCCTATAGCCTGTTACCAATTATCTTAATTTTCACAAACATTCTTCTTTAGGAAACAACAACCACCACCAAAAAAATCTAGTCTCCCAACATTCTTGGCGTCTGATTTCCCTACATATTTCAAGGCATTTACCAGAAACTGAATTTAAGCCAGTTCTTGATTTCTACTTAAGATTTCCATCAGGAAATAATGGTGCAGTTTCTTGCTGACTGATAACACCCACCATGTCTCATGGTGCACATTACTGTATACATAAACATGCGTAAAATGGTTTAAAAAAATTTATTAATTAAAAAAACCAACAACAACAACAAAAAAACACAATCACTGCAAGTTTACTGCACATATATTAACATTAACTTATCCACATGTGGAGGGTTCAGTACCACCAAGCTGCCACTGTTGGGCCCTTGAGCAAGGTCCTTAATCCTTAACTATTCAGGTGTATTTAAAAAAAATGATAAATGTAATTTGCACTGAATAAGGGCGTCTGCTGAACGCCATAAACGTAATGCATTCATTTTCTCCAGAACACCTTTTCAGTGCTACCATTCATCATTTTCATCACATCCGTTTGAGCTTGGCTTGGTGTCTTTGTGGGTTTTGCATGTTCCCCTTGTATCGACCTGGCAGTAAGGATGATAATGTCAGTTTCAAATCACTTACAGGAAATGACTCCTTCTGGCAGTTAGTGTGATGAGCTTTCAACCCAAAATGAATCTTTCAGTAGCACACTACGGTGCAAGCCAGCAGCCAACGACTACCATGAGAAAGACTGCTTAGTTTTAACTTGTTAAATATCGGCGGAAATTACAGCTTAAAAACTATTCTGCTTGTGGTAGTCATCACTAAATTAAAATTACTGGAGTTATTAAAGACAAATTGATTAATTGTCCAAAAGCATTCCACATTTCTTTTTATGTGAAAAGGGCTAAGCATATAGACCACTTGGCAACCTGTTCATCAGAGCCGTTTAATAGAAGAAACGAGGTAGGAGTGCTTATTTCCCATATGGAAACAGCAATAAAGGTTCTTTCAATTCTCTAACAACACTGGGAAGCTTGAGCATCTGGAATAGAAAGGCAAACAAACATTCTATTGGTTCCCGTAACGAGTTTTTTTTAACTCATTAACAACAAAAGTAAGCTTTCTGCACAAGTCCTTCCGGAACAATTACCTAAAGTCTGCTACAAAAACATTTTCAAGTGTTGGAAGGCTTCTCCTGGAATGTAACTTAAAAATATTTGTATTAAGCGCATAAACATCTACGATTCAGCATATCGGTGCTGTTCCTCCAGGCAAATTACTCAACGTTTAAGTGGCCCCAAAAAACTGGAAGAGTGTACGTGGATTTTTATAATGACAGCAACTATATGGAATGTCTTTGGATGGACTTGGAGTAAAAAACAGTAAGGTGGAGATTGTCGAGCTACAATTTCATGGTTGGGGGTTTAAGGTGAAAGGTGGGTTTTTATTGATTCCCTCATGCCTGTCACTCACAAGAGAACAGCTGCCACACCAGCACAACAGCTAGCTTTGCTGTGGTGTGAGACGGAGAGAGCGGCAGGGCATTATTTGCCATGAAAAGGGACCGTAACTCGGTACTCACTCCGTTCCAGCACACAAAAGCTGCCAGAGGCACAGCGTTTCAGGAGAATTAGTCTGCGACACCTCTGGCCCCTGCTAGCATCATTAGCATAAGAAAGGCAAAGTGCTGCACACTGTTAAGGGAAAGTGAGGCCCAAGTTATACTAAGCATCTGTGAATGTGCTAGCTTTGTATGCAGGCGTTCACACAGGTGTACATGGACATAATCTTCAAGTGTGCATATTTACCAAAGAAGGATGTATAGAATATTTCACAAGAATCCACTGAGATGTATGAACACATCATCAAATGAGTCGATTACAAGTTATATATTATAATTTTAATTATAGGTTTTTTTAGTCTATGAGATTAGGTTATTTTCAGCTTAGAGCCTTATCCCAACCTCAATACTACTAGTAATGTGTGTCCTCTATGTTTACATGCATTACTAATTTACATAACATCAGTTCATCCCCAAAATTCACCCGTACCTTATAACTTTAGTGTTAACTTGGAAGTAGGAAGCCTCACACATTATCTATTATTAAAAAAACAGTATTCTGATAGTAGAATTCTCAGAGAAGGAGCTACATACAAAGTACTGCAATGCAAGAAAGCAGACCAATCAGCATTGCCGCAACATGTAGTTGGGTCACTCCGCACTAAGTGGTAAAAAGTGTTACAAGCGGAGTCAAACACGAAACTAATATTTCCCAAAAAGTTTCTTACAAGCCATTATGTATCATCTAAAAGTAGCACTTCCATGAGAAAGAAAGGATAAATCAAGGATTTGTTACTTGGTGGCAAGATGATTTGAATGTAGCGATGACAATCTTCATATGGTTAGTGTATACTTCTCAAAAATACCTGTACCCAGCCTAACTTTATATTATTGAAAATCTCATCATATCTCGTTTCATTCATTTCTGATGTTCAATCATAGAGATCGTTTTATTATTTCATGTATCAACATAACCTCAGAAAAAAAGCCCACCTGTGTCACAGCCGTACTGCGAGTCAAACACCTGTTTAAGACATGAGCATGACTCCAAGATTGGTCAAAATGATTAAAATGATCAAAAAGCCTTTCCTAGTACGTCTCAGGACTTATTCACGATATGTTGATACTGAATATCAATCAGGAATGTTTAATACAGAGCTGTAAAAGAGCAATGATTATCTCAGAATCCTTTATCAATACTTTAAATCGATAATAAAATAAAAAAGAATAAGGTTCCCATTTAGGGTCTGGTTCTCAAGGTAGACTCAAAGCTGTAAAGCCGCTTTATCTAACTAAAAGTCTTATAAAAGTTCAAATAATTTAATATTTAAATTATTAAAATTTAACTTATGGTGTTTCAGGTCAATAGCAGACCCACATTGATGCACATTACTACAGGTATGCCTGATGCCTACCCCTAAACCCCTTCTAGGCATCTTCAGACAAGCAGTTTTATATGTCCCTAGATAAACGCACGGAAGAACAGCAAGAGTAAATCCCAAGTTTAAAAGAGTTAAACAGACTCAAACAGAAACCCGTAGCTCATTTCGCCAGGCTTGCAGGGCAGGGGAGGATGGAATGTTTATATTTTTAATGGGTTCTAAAAGACATTTGTTTAGCTTGTGCTCGTGACCTGTGCATTTCCGTCTGCTTTGTACCAGGACAAAGAGCCTATAACAAAAACATATAAAGGTGCACTTGTACTCCCAGGCCCAGAATTTTTAGCAGCTGTGTACCTTGAAAACAAAATTTATAAAGAAGACAGTCAGAATTCAGGGAACCAGTGGCAACAATTTATCCTCAGTCAGTATCTCATACAGCACAATAGATTTCCAACACCAATTTCAAACGCCTTTAAAAAAAATCCTCAGCAAGGTACAGAAGGGTCAAAGGGAGAAATGAAGGGACTCAGCATGCTACCGGGAGAATACCCCAGAAAGGCCCCTTTCCTCGTCTCTTTTTCCTCTTCTCACCTAGGATCCTTATAATGGCAGAAAATATGCCCTTGGAAATCCAGTAAGATTGTGTCATGTTATTTTAGCCCTCATTGAAACACGAGGGCTGCTAAGGGTTCTTTTTTTCCAGCACAAAACCAGTTTCAGGCAATAAATCACCCCAAGAGCTACAAAGAATCATACATACATAGGCCTCTTATGCATATATACATATATACATATACTTAGGCATATAATCATATATACATAGGCCTCTTAAGAGGAAATCAGGCACACACATCTCTAAGCCCATAAGAAACAAAACTTGTTAGATAAGAATTTTCAAATGAAAAAAAAAAACAATTCATTAAAGAATAAAAAGACCACTTGTTTAACCAATGCATTTATGGTATAATGCAGCTCAGACGCTGTTGCTGCCTAAGAGCGGTGTCTAAAATTAACTGTCCCTTTTACCATCCCCTCATGACAGGCACTTAAAGATTCCTCCACTTTACTGAAGTCCTTCCTCTGGCAGCTGACACATGGATATAGAACAAGGTCCCCCTATATTTGACAGTCACCAGGCCTAGACAAACCTGCAGACATTTTCTTCAAAACGAGAAGTGGGGTTTGATTTGTTTGTTCGGGATTTCATTCTGGTATTTTCAACCATGGACAATAACAGAGAAAAGAAAATCAAGCTCGACTTACAGCCTCTCAAGCATGGACAGACCGACGAAAGAGCCATTTAGGAGTTCTTGAATTTTATTGGTGCTTAAAATCCTGAAAAGAAAAACAAACACATGATTATTAAATGTGTACAACAAGTTCTTTGAGCATCAATCAGGTACAGATACAAGGAGCACAGAAAACGCAGATACTTTTGCAGTAGCAGACGTCAAGCAGCATGCCCGACAGATCGAATTTTCGAAATCCAGCCTCTCAATGGTGGATATGTTCCACAAACACCACATACATGGTGCTTAAACAGTAATGTAAATATATACAAAATAAGATCAGTGATTTTCCACTGTACTGAAATGAAAGCTTTAAGCCATCATGTGGTGAAATGTACTCATAAGTGTTATGTGGTGCAATCTTCTTCAAGCACTAGAAAGACTCCACTGCATACTGAACACTTGATTGTAGTTACTAAATCAGCATTTCATAAAAAACACCATTAAGGAAGCAACATAGCCTGAAGGAAAGACTTTCTGGGTTAAAACATTCCCATAGAGTTACAGGATGTAGTGGCTCACACATTCACCCTCTCTCTCTCTCTCTCTCTCTCTCTCTCTCTCTCTCTCTCTCTCTCTCTCCCCCCCCCACACACACACACACACACACACACACACACACACACACACACACACACACACACACACACACACACACACACA
>JBCNYG010000010.1:7260230-7284241 GCA_039654305.1 Porochilus rendahli | reverse complement strand
TAATAATAATAATATTATTATTATTATTATTATTATTATTATTATTATTATTATTATTATTATTATTATTATTATTATTACTAAATCATACACTTAGTATTTAATGACAATCATTATTATTTTTTGCAGCAGAACGAAAAAGAGCACTGGATTTAGACATATTAACTAAGCTGCAATGAAACTGTCATCCATCCATACGTTTGCTGAGCTGCGTAGTTCTACTAGGGTTGTGGGGAGGCTGAAGCCTATCTCAGTCGACACTGGGCGAAGGTGGGGTACACCCTGAACAGATCACCAGCCTATTGCAAAGCAACACACACACAATCACTCCCACTCACACCTGGGGCAAACTGGATCAAGCAGTTATCCTATCGTGCATGTATTTGGACTGTTTATGGAAATTGGAATACCTAGAGGAAACCCACGCAAACACAGGGAGGACATGCAAACTCCACACATAAATGCCCTCACTGAGCTATGGACCTTCTTGCTGTGAGGAGGGCGTGCTAACCATTACACCAACGTACTGCACCCAGTGTATTTTGACTGTTCTGTATTAAGAGTACAATTCAAGATCCGGATCTACAGTATTTGGAAACCATCTATTTCCTTGGATAATATTTTGTGGTGTAAAAATGTTTAATCATAGCTTACAGCTTAACAAGATACTTGTAGGTGATTGATGAATTCATGATTGAACTGCTACTTGCCAAAAAGCAAATTACCTACCTATGAAACACATTACAACTCAACAATCCTCCACAATCCTGAATGCATTGTATTCTATTGTGTGTCTAAAGTGTTCATGCAAGTTCAAACTCGTTGCTATGAGTAGCCTACAAAAGAGGGGAAAGGAGACATTGCATGACTGTATAAAGTCAGAGGCAAGACTAGTGTTTTTTATTTGTGCAAGTTCTGACAGTCCTTTACTATAATGACAAAACATATTTTTATGTTGCCATTTCAGTCTGAAGCAGGAAGTTTGTCTTCATTTAATAGTAAAGGACATTCAGTGCATTCTGTAAGGTATAAAGGCACTAATTCATACCCAGTGCATTGTAGAAAGACAACAGTGAGCCTTTCGCATTATATCTTTTGATACACCCTGATGAAAAATCTAGCTTGATCTGACCGTTCCCAGCTTCCAAAACACAACTAAATAAGAATTATACGTGAAGACCAGGTGAATACCACTGAATAGTCAGTAATATCAACCGAGCCCGAGGCGAATAACTGTTGTGCTATATACTTCCTACTAAGAGAAAAGCATACGGAAATAATTGTGTTTACATTTTTATGTATTTTAAGGATTATTCCTGCTTTGTGGGGAGAAAATGGTGAAATCTGGTTGGCCTATTATCTTAGAATTAAAAAATATAATTCTGAGATGAAAATGTAAAATCAAAATGACAGACACTCACAGTTTGTCATAATCACTTTGAGGAGGTGTTTTCGTGATTATCATGCTTTAAAATGGATAAAATAATTAATTACAATCTTGTTTATTTTGGGCTTTTCTGCATGGTATATACTAACATAATAAAAACAAAATAATTTGCCTCAGGCTGGCATGATTACAGTGAATTCACTCCTAGATGTTCCATCTTCGGAACTATTCATTGACATCCACCTCGCCTTTGGTGCATAAATCTGAAGTAGTGTAAACTACACGGGAAAAGTATGCTCTGTTGGGTTCACCATCTCAGGGTTAATGGACATTATCTGGAGTGGATGATGCTGGAACCAAAATGGCAGGCAAAAACACATGGATTTTCATCATTAGTTGGTGTAGGCAGCATGATAAACTAGACCTAAAAAGTGATTTTTTTTGTTTTGTTTTCTTTGTTACTTTGTAGAATATAATAAAACTTTGAGTGTAAAAAGATGCCATTACAGAGCACACATTTCTTATGTTTCTGAGAATGTGTACCAAAACTGAATGAGTTTTCAAACATGAATCTTATTTAAATAACTTGTATGTCTTCATAAGGACTCTGAGTTATTTTTATAGCGCCACAACAGCAGTATAAGTCTGACATAGGCTACATCCAAGCCAGCACTTGTATGTGTGACCCATGAGGGTAAATGGGCTGGAAAAAGGGCTCCCATATGGGATTACTGTCTACGGATTCCTTAGTGGCCCCATGCCAATTGCCCTCCTGAATTCATTCCCCATTGCCAACCCAATTAGGACCCACATAGTAGACCTATCTGGGCATGCCAAAGTGGGACACACTTACATGTAGGTGACCCAAGTGGTCTCCGGTTAGGATGTCCTATGCCTATTTGGTGCCCATGTAGCCCAAAATAACCCAGGTAGGACCCACATACATGGGCATTTGACATGGGGCCACTATGGAACCTGCAAACAGTCCCATATAGGGCCAATTTTTCAGCCCGCTTACTACCCACCCTGGTTCCACATATGGGGAGTTTGACTGTCACTTTCATGCATGACAATGTAAAAAATAAACAAAAAAAAAATCTTGTTTTAGTTTGCTTTTCTTTCGTTTGTAATTTCAAATAAAGCAATTATTAAGATATAGGGAACCAATCAAATTGTACCATTCTTGTGTAGTAAGTAATGAATGTCAGTACCAGTAGCAGTAACTATCAATCAGCATTTAGGTGTGTTTTAGACAGGTAGTTGCTGGTCAGACCAAGCTGGATTTGTTACTAGGGTAGTACCACATTAGACTAAAGCAGTGGTTCTCAAAATACATCTATTAATAATGTCAATATGGACATAATGTGTTGTATGTAGTGGTTAGCACGTCTTTCTAAAAAAAAAAAAGAAGGTCCTAAATTCAAGTCCTGGTGCTCTGCTTTCCTCCCACAGTGCAACGAGATGCACATTAGGCTAATTGGCTAAGGGTGTTTAAGGGTTGTGTGCTGCCCGGTGACGCTCTGAGGGAATGTTCATGGCACACCCATGCCTTCGCCCAGGGTCAGCTGAGACAGGCTGCAGCCTCCTGGTGACCCTAATAGAATTAAGCTCTTCAGCAAATGAGTGAGTTGAGAAATAGGTTCTTATAAATGTTTAAAATACAACTGTTTACACTATTAGTGAAATAATGGTAATTAAAATATGCACAGAGAGATTCCTGTGGTTTATTTTTAGGTCTTAGAAGTAGCTGGCTTCAGATGTTTACCCCTTCCGTACGTGATGACGTAGTTTAGGCGCACGTTGTACGTGCTGACGCACCACATGGAATTTCCTGGTGCTGTAAACAGTAAGTTGAACCGAGCAAGTCTAACTCAGTTGACATGGCTGTGTCTAAAAATCCGTCAAACGATTTTCCCAGTGGGTTTGCATGGGGAGCTGCAACAGCCGCTTACCAGATTGAAGGTAGTCTTTAAAAGCAATCGGCTCTTTTTCCAATCTCATGTGTACTACACTGCTCAAGTCGGCAACTGTTTAGACTTTGCTTACTATTTTCTATGATAATAATCAGAGTCGAATGTGTTTTACAGCTGAATCTACTGTAATGCTGTAAAAGAGAACACCTAAATACAAATTTAAAAAAATTATAATACTCACAAATCATAGTTACTTATATTCAATGTCAAAATATAAACAACCCATTTATTCACTAATTTGCAAAAACTATATTTATGGTAATACATTCTGGACTCTGTAGATCATTCACTCACTTATCACAAGATTTGCTCTTTGCACAGTCAGAATTGTCTTTTTAAAATTATGAAAGAAACCCCTGCAGGTAGACACCGAGTATACTTTGGGTTTTGTCTTATTTACTGTGACACAGAGGGACACTAATCCCAGCCGCACTAGTGATATCTTATCTGAATTTTCATAAAAATATTATTAGAGTAGAATATAGCTCAAATTTTGCCCCAGTCCAGATTTCAGTTCATTTTATTGTAATCTCCTTATTACAAATTATTATTATCTTTACTCTAGAAAGATATTTTACTGCTTCTAAAATCCATTTAGGAGCAGTAAAATATCTTTCTAGAGTAAATATTTTAATAATTTTCTCTGTATAAAAAGCATCTTAGGTCCAATTTATATTGCTTCACTAAAAACAATAAATATGGGCAAAATGCATGTCTAACTCATACATGTGGTTTGTCTGGATATGTTGTCCAAGATGTCTTCTCCGGAAAGAAGACACCACGTGTATCGGTTAGACATGCATTTTTCACTTTTTCACATATTTATTGTTTTTTCTGAAGCTGTATATATATATTGAACCTGAGATGCTTTTTGTACAGAGCATCATATCAGCTACATATGTACATCTGTCAAAATTCTTCTCTGGAAGACCATTATGATTGACACTGATGGTGTTGTTACTACAGTTAATACTATATAAAACTAATTTATATATTCAGGTTTGATCCTGGAAGTGTGAAGCAGCAGCGCTGACATTCATAGTTATATGTATTCCGAGCAAGAATTTCAAAGCAAGAAGTGTTGTTAAAGTGTTTCCTGTAACTCATGTGGCTTTGCAGGGGGCTGGGATATGGACGGTAAAGGCCCCAGCATATGGGACACGTTTTGCCACAGTAAAGGCCGAGTGTTTGAGGATCACACTGGAGATGTGGCCTGTAACAGCTACCAGTTGTGGGATGAGGACCTGAAGTGTATCCAGCAGTTAGGCCTTACACACTACCGCCTGTCCTTCTCCTGGTCACGCTTGCTTCCTGATGGAACTACATGTAATGTCAACCAACAAGGTGTCTTTAAAGTAATTAGTTATTTATGGCGGAAAATAAAAAAGGAAAAGCTGTGATTAATAGTCAGCGCACAAAAAGTAAACTTGTCAGGGGATTTCTTGGGAATATTCATAATACATTATTATTAGGGTGCCAATGCAATGTATAAGAAATTATTATTATAATTATTGTTGTTGTTGTTTTAATTTATTTTTTAAATTATTAAAAGAATATTTTTAATTTACTCACTCATTAAGCATACTGAAAATTATACTGTCCATTTCCTCTTTAAAACAATGTTATCTTTTAAGAATTCTGGATTTATAAGATACTTAATCAACATTTCGTGTTTTTACTAAAAAGTAATTTCCCTCAGAATGTCGCATTTGATTGTTTCATTCTTTCTTAACTTTCCTAATCACCTGCAAGTGAAACTCAGTGTATATAATGCTATTATAATATGATTAGAAATTATACTTTTATTATTTCACTGATAAGCGTTATTGCAGTTAAGTAAAGTGAACCATGTTGTTTATTTTTCAGTAAAAAGCTATCATCAGTGAGTTCCAGTGGCTGCTGGACTGCATGCTTGTTGGAAAAGAGAGTAATTATATATAATATATAGATAAATTTACTGTGCTTTTTAGTAGGTAAACTTGAAATGGCATCTTCAAGCAGCTCTAGACCAAGTCGAGGAATGTGGCTAGTTGGAGAAACCACACAAGGCTGCAAGGTGCAGTTGGTTTTACTTGGAAGCTTGGAAGTAGTGAATAATGTGGCAGAACATGGCATTGTACTTATGGAAACCTCCAGTTCAGCTCTGAGCAACCAGGAACAACAAAAACAGTGCATTCTTCAGGTGGTAGAGAAACATCAGTGGGATTTTTCAAATGCAAATGAGGCCACATTGATGGAAAAGTAGCTGATTAGTTAAAAAAAATTATTATTTAATTTTGTCCTTTGAAACTGCATACATTTATCTAACAGTTATGAAAAACACCAAATATATGGTGTTTATAACATTTTCCTGAGCTTTGAGCTATCATTAAAATAGATTTTTTTCCAACAACATTTTGTACATTTTAGTTATATGTTGAATTGAGCATAAATGAACTCTAAAATATAATAATTTTAATAATAAAATAAAATAAAATTTTAAATATAATAAATAGAAAAAAAATTTATTGGCACCCTAAACTGTAGGTAACAACTGAGGTACCTAATCCTCAGTACCTAAGACTACTTGTGAAAGTTAACAATCCTCTATAAGTTATAATTTTTCCTTATCATGTAATCATGAATGCATATCACTTACCAAGGAACGATCTTATATCTGTTTTGTTCCCCAGGAGTAGCATACTATAATAAAGTGATTGATGACCTAATTGCAAATACTATTACGCCCATGGTCACCCTGAACCACTTTGACTTGCCTCAGGCTCTGCAGGACCGCGGTGGATGGAAATCTCCAGAGATTGCAGACATTTTTGACTTGTATGCTCAGTTTTGCTTTAAGACTTTTGGGGACAGGGTGAAGCTTTGGATTACACTGAATGAGCCTTATGTGTGTGCTAAATATGGGTATGAGAGTGGCCTTTTTGCCCCAGGCCTTAAAGAACCAGGGACCTCTGTCTACATTGTAGGTCACAACATGCTGCGTGCCCATACTAAAGCCTGGCATAGCTATAATGCCCACTTCAGACGTCTGCAGGGAGGAAAAGTGTCCATAGCTCTGTACAGTGATTGGGCTGAACCTTTAGACCCAAACAGTACTTGTGATGTCGCTGCCACTCAGAGATACATGGACTTTAACCTAGGCTGGTTTGCTTGCCCAGTGTTTGGGACAGGGGACTACCCAGAATCCATGAGGTGCAGGATTGAGGCCCAGAACCTTGAACTAGGATTTAGAGAGGGGAGACGTTTGCCCACCTTTTCAGATGACGACCCCAAGCCATTAGGCACTGCAGATTTCTTTGCACTGAACTATTATACATCACGAAAAGTAAAGGACGCAAGCTCTCATCCCACTGAGCTCAGTTTCACAAGCGACCAGGGAGCAGAGGCTATAATAGATCCATCCTGGCCAGTGTGTGGCGTGTCCTGGCTTGCTGTCTTTCCTGAAGGACTGCGCAGGTTGCTAAAACATATAAAGGTTTGTTTATAAGATGTCATTTATGCGGTCATTTTGTGCACTTTGTATTTCCCACACGTTACATTTACAGTCACAACTTTATTTTTATGGATGTTATGTTCCTCAGGAGACTTACAACAACCCAGCTATTTACATCACTGAAAATGGCTTCTCACAGATTGGGCCTGTGGAGATAGAAGACATTGACCGCTGCCAGTTTTATGAGGATGTACTTCAGCAAGTATCAAAAGGTCTTGCAGTGACAGTGTAGTTTGTGATTTTTACACCACTTGCAGTACTAAAAATACTACTACTCATAATAATAAATATATAGTGTGCTGCAGTACAAATTTTGTTTCAATAAAAATTAATTGCACTACAGTTTTTAGGGTCATATGGTGTGGGCATGCGCATTTGTGTGCAACTACACAAGTGTATAATATTCACAGTAATTGGTGTGGGTGTGTGTGTGTGTGTGTGTGCAAATATGCAGAATGCAGTACACCTACGTTTAGAGACTTACAGCTTGATGTTTTATTACTTTCCTTCATTAATGCAGTCCCTTGTATTGTTTTCCAGCCATCACAGATGATGGAGTGAATGTGAAAGGATACTTTTCTTGGTCACTCCTGGATAACTTTGAGTGGTCAGACGGCTTCAGTGTGAGATTTGGACTCTTCTATGTGGATTTCTCCAATGCTGAGCTAAAGCGCACCATGTACCGTTCTGGTAGAGAGTATGCAGCTTTAATAAAAAGATACCGCACTTGTACCAGGCTGGACAACTAAAATCAGCACTCTTAGATCTATACTAGACACTAATTTGAATGTTTGATCACTGAAAATCCCAAGAGCAACACAATGGCAGAAGAGTACTGTACGTTTAGCTGATCCAAGGGTCCTTAATTGAGGTGTGGTCAAAATGGTGTAAACTGTGAATCGATGAGACTATGGTCCCAGCCAATACTGGACCAGTGAAGGAATATATCCTGAACAGCTCGCCAGATCATCGCAGGGCCAACAGACACTCAACCATTCATATTCACATCCACACCAATACCTAGGGACAATTTGTAACAGCCAGTTAGCCTAATGTGCATGTCTTTGGACTGTGGGAGGAAACTGGAGTATCCGGAGGAACCCCATGCAAGCACGGGGAGAACATGCAAACTCCACACAGAATTTCCCGAGCCCAGGAGTCGAACCCAGGACCTTCTTGTTGTGAGGCGGACGTGCCACCCATATACTTGTACATTACTGTTCAAAAGTTTTGTGCACCCTGACTTTAGTACAAGGTCGTGTTATATTGCGTGATATTTAGTTAAAAAAGTGAATTCTGCAGGTTATTCATCCAAAAACATTTATAACAAAACAAAAAAATAATAATAATAATTCTAATGTTGCACTAAAATGTGTTTAAACAAAGCAATATATTACTGTCAGGTTCTAAATGATGCTCAGTAAAACGAATTTCCTGCACTAATTGTATCTGAAACTACAAAAAAAAAATAAACATTGGCTTTTGTTAGTTTGGTTCTGTTTACTGCTCTTTATAATGTGCTTTTATGTCAAAATGTTTAATTTATTTTATGTATGCATTGCACACCGATCAACCATAACATTAACACCACCTGGCTTGTCTGTGGTTAGCCCCATACACAGCAAGCTATAATACATTGTGTTCTGACACCTTACAATCATAGTCAGTATTAACATTTTCAGCAGTTTGTGGGATCAAACCAGACATAATAGTCTTTGTGTGCCAAACTGTGAGCCTTGGGCACCCATGACACTCCTGGGTATTCCAGTGTTTTTAACATTAAGGTGGATCAGGATCTAATCATAACCACAGGTCTTGAAGTGTTTTCCTGGTATACATAGGTAAGAATCTACCAAAGGTGTTTTAAGGAGGGACAACCAGTCACCTGGCGAGATGGTTATGGGTGCTCAGATGCGTGCCCATAACTCACATTTCGTTGTTTCCCTATATCAGAATAATAACATTATCTACCTTACAAACACTGGGATGATCAAAAGAAAATTTCATAGTTCTAATCGGACACAGACCGTAAAATCCTATAGAAATGTCATCCCTAAAAATATAAAGATAATACAAAAATATTTGTGCAAATTGGCCTGCAGTTTTATTATATCCTCAAATAAGGTTAAGCACACAGAGCAGAAAGCAGTAGTTTAAGGAGGCAGATCGCAGGTGTTTCTTAAACATGATTGCCATATTGATTCTAACAAGCTGCACAATTTAAGGAACAAGCCCGAAAAGCTTAAAATGATATAGCTTTGGTACTTTTTGGATTTCAACTCATATATGACTGACAGGGAAAGATTGAGAGCAGAGAGAGCTACTTGGTGTATATTATGTTGATGAACACTGCCACTTTGTGGTGCAAAAAGGTATTACATGTACAGATGATTACAGTTAAAGCACCATTATTGTCATTCTCCAACTTCCCATTTTACAAGGTGCCATAAACAGTAGTAAAAATAGGAACATAGAATAAGATAATCAAAATAAAATAAAATAGAATAGAATTAAATACGAAAACAATACTAAGAATTGTACAATATACAGATACAAAACATGCAATGAGGATGTGCAGCTACAATGAGCAGGCAGTAAAGTGACTAGTGGGTGGAGAACTGTGTACAACAAGGTGGCTCGTAATGGTGTATATACACATGCATACATTGTGATAATACCAGTATACAATATATGTAAAAATAATAATAATATAATATATGTAAGATATACACACATATATAGATGCATACTTATATGCAGTATACATATATCGATATACTCAATATATACAATACATATACACATCACAGCGTGCATGTTGACACACACTGGAGACAGCGTGCTGTACCTGCACATGTGTCTGTTCAGGGCTCTGACAAAACCTGGTGGTGTGGGTTTGTGGCAAGAAATGGAGATGCTGATGAGACTTCTTCACCACAGAGCTGGTGTATTTGGACCAGGTCAGAAATGACCACACCAAGGAAATTGGTGGTACTGACCCTGTCTACTCTTGAGCCATATATGAGCAGAGGATCATGGACAGCTGGTCTTCCTCTTAAGTCTGCCAATGTCTCCTTGGTTTAGTCCACATTCAGTGACAGGTTGTTGGTGTCACACCAGCAGTTTTTCCACCTGCTCTCAGTACGGTGCCTCATTATTGTTGTTGATGAGGCCGATAACAGTTGTGTTGCCTGCAAATTTACATGACAAGACATGCACTTGCCATGCAGTCATGGGTGAGCAGCGTGAACAGCAGTGGGCTGAGCACACACCCCTGGGGGGCACCGGTATTCAGACTGATATTGCCGATGTTTGATATTTCTATCGGGATGTCCAGAATCCAGTTGCAGGTGAACAGGTTGATGCCAAGAAGGGAGAGTTTGTTTACTAGCTGCAGGGGGATGATTGTGTTTAATGCTGAACTGAAGTCAACAGTCAATGTGAACAGCATTCTCACATATGTGTGAGAGGGCGGAGTGTAGTGTGTGTGAGATGGCATCAGCTGTCAAGTGGTTGGAGCAATAACCAAATTGTAGGGTTTCCTGTAAAGTGGGAAGGGAGGAGTGGATGCGTGTCTTGGCCAGCCACTCAAAGCATTTCATTACGATGGGGGTCCAGGCCATTTGGCAGTAGCCATTGGTACACGTCGCTGTAGACTTCCTCGGCACTGGAGTGATGATGGTTTTCTTGAAGCTTGAAGTCAGTGAGCACGTCTGAAAGCTGATCTACATTTCCTGAGCACTCTTCCTGGGCCCGCAGATTTCCGTGGGATGACTCTGGATACCGTGCTCCTCACATCTGTTGTCGTTAGGCATAGTGCTTGCTCCTCCACAGCTGGTGTTCATTTCTGAGGCTGTGTGTTGTTCAGAGCTTCACACCATGCAAAGAAGTCATTCAGTCTGTATGGGAGGTGGACATCACTGTAGTCAAAAAGGAGGGATTTTGTAATCCATCACGGAAGTAGTCGAGGATCTGTTGTGCATACTGTCGCTTTATTATCTGGATTGACTTGGCCAGTCAGTGTATTCCTCTATGTTGGTGAGCTGCTTGTAGATGGCTGCTTCCATGAACATGTCCCAGTGTGTATTCTCAAAACAGTCCTGCAACGTGTCTATGGTGCCTGCATGATGGTCATTTTTTCTGATGGTCATTTTTTGCTTGCCTGGAGCATTTCAGCAGGGGTCTGTATGTAGGGAGCAGCAGGACACAGAGGTGGTCAGAGAGACCCAGGTGTGGGCGGGGTTTGACTTTGTATGAGCCACACGTTTGTGTATAAATAAAAACAAAACAGTACATTGTTCCCTCTTGTGGCAAATTTCACATGCTCAAAGAACTTTGGTGCAACTCACTTTAAGTTGGCCTGAATGAATTTCCGGCAATGATGAAAAATCCGTCCGGGTGGGATGTTTGCAGTTTACTGAACATGGAGCTCCTGTAATGCTATGTTTGCATTAGCATCGGGTGGGATGTAGACTGCTAGTATAACAATGGCGGTGAACTCCCTCGGCAGGTGGAAGGGACGGCATCAAACCACTAAAAGTTCCAGTTGTTGTGAGCAGTGGGAAGCAGCCCTCCACCGCGAGTCTTACCGGAGGCGATAGTGTCTCTATCCACATGGACTGTTGTTAGCCCTTCCAGCTGAATAGCTGAATTGTGAAAATGAAAACACAGCAGTGAAAACACAGCAGTTCCTCATTTAGGCTGGGTGATCAGGCGAAGCCCAGTTTGTTGTCCAGGGATCATACATTGGCCAGTAGCACTGATGGGAATGCTGGTCGGGTTGGGTTAGCCTTTAGCCTGCAGAGATCCACAAATTTCCTTCACAAGCATCCGAAGAGAGCTGGCTCATCTGATTTTTGTAAGAGCGTATTTAATTCTGGCAGTACTACTTTTTGTGAATAAATAAGAAATATAGCGTTTTATTACTGAGCCTCATAAGTATGACATCCTAGACATCATAAATAAATAGTATGAACAAATATATTTAGCAGTGCCAGGTGACAGCATGGAAAAGCTACAACACCAGTCAGTTTTGAAAAGTGTGATTGATGGTCTTCCACTTCCATAGAAAAAACCTATAGACTACCTGTAAAATCTACAGATTTCTATAGATAGACTATAGAATCTAAAGTCAACTAAAGAATTCTAAAGCCCGGTTCATAATTCTGTAGATCTTCTGTAGCATCTATGTATTTCCATAGGCAGGCTATATAATTCAAACTCAATTCAAAAATTCCATGGCCATCAATGGAAAATCTATAGACATACTATAGATTAACATAGTACACAGCTATAAAATGTAATCTTTGCCTATGTATCAAAAGTGTTCCGTTTATTAGTCATCCCAGGCAGCATGATGGAGCAATGGTTTGAACTGTAGTTCACAGCAAAATGTATCTGGGATCACCTCGCCTGACTGAGTGGGGACTTTCTGTGAGGAGTTCATATGTTTTCCCCTTGCCTGTACAATATTCCACTGGGCACTCCAGTTTCCTCCCAAAGTCCAAAAGATAGGCCAATTGGCAACACTGTAGACACAACACAAAGTACTTGGCTGTACTAATAAACTATGTTCTGTCTATGTGTGAGCCCTGTGATAGCTTGGCGGCCTGCCTAAGGTGTAGATATAATTTTAAATATAATTTTTTTATACAACTTGCTCAAGGGCCCAACAGTGGTGATAGTGGGGATTGAACCACTGACCTCCGGATCAGCAACTCATCACCTTAACCACTAAGCCATCTAAACATCCTTACAGTTTAGATCCATTAATGCTTTCATTATTAAATATTACCTGTACTGTTATTACATATAAATATGACCGTTGGCATGGTTACATGAAATTGGCAGTAGTAAATTAGTATGAGCAGAACTGTTTTTCCCCTGTATTTTTAGTCATCAGACTCATGACGGAGTATTGTCATGGACTGCATCTATGTCCGCGGGAGTCCACATTTAAATTTTTACTGGGCTATTTCTCAAGAACCGCTGGGTGGATCAACCTAAAGTTCTCCATGCAGGTTTCCGATGGTGTGTAGGTATATTTAGGCTTGACAGTTTTTTGTTTGACCTTTGACCTTGTCAAAATTACTTTGACCTTATAAATCTTGTCCCAGCTATTTTTCAATAACTACGGCGTAGCTGAGGGGTTACGCCATGTCTGACAGCTATTTTTTAAAAAGCTCACTCCCACCTGCCCCCAAACAAATTCTGACCAGTCCCACTAACTCCTGTGGATATTTTTGGTTGTATCTGCTGATATTTTTTGACATTCGTTCGTATTTACAAACGATAAATAAATGAATACATTAAAGTGACTTGGATCAGGAAAATGTATTCAGTGAGAAATGAATAGTAAATGTGTTCCACAGTGGTGCACAAGCAACATCCCCATGTTCAGAATGCTCATATGCTAATTAATGTGCACTTTCATTGTCCTGAAAACGTCTTATATGACCACATGCTCCAGCCTGCATGAAAATCCAAACCACTTTCATCCCTTCTGCCTAAAAGTAAAACCCACTCACTCCTGTGATGTGTGTTTGTTGCAGTTCCCTTTCCTTTCAAGACATTCATTCATTCATTCTAATTAGGGTCGCGGGGAGGCTGGCACCCATCTCAGTCGACTCTGGGTGAGAGTACACCCTGGACAGCTCGCCAGGCCATCGCAGGGCAAAAACACGCTGACGACTATGCAGCCTACTGTTGCCAAAAATCAGCAATGGTTCTTTTACATGCCTCTCACCACAGATAGTGAGAGACATGGCCTGCATTTGATAACAGAGCTTTTTGATAGCTACACTGGAGGGGACAGTAGTGACATCCCATTTATAGTGGGGCTTGAACCTCCGACCTTCAGATCAATAATCCAGCACCCTACCATCAGGCCACCACTGCCCCTGACATAAGACATCTACCTTATCTACCTTTTATGCTAGTTTTCATAACATCATACTATCTGTCTAACAATGTATTCCAATTAAAGAAAACATTGCTGTTATGATTTTATATGTTTTTCTTAGTGCCAAAATAACATTCATATAACTGAACATGGGCGGCACGGTGGCGCAGTGGTTAGCATATTTGCCTCACAGCAAGAAGGACTGGGTTTGTGGAGTTTGCATGTTCTCCCCATGCTTGCATGGGTTTCCTCAGGGTACTCTGGTTTCCTCTCACAGTCCAAAAACATGCACAGTAGGCTAATTGGCTGTTCCAAATCACCCCTAGTTGGGAGTGTGATTGTGAATGGTTATATATGTGTTGGCCCTGAAATTGTCTGGCGAGCTGTCCAGGGTGCACTCATCCCTAATTAGGATGAAGCACCTTAGAAAATGAATGAATGAATAATTGAATATAGACTTTCATGGTAACATGTGGCAACATACAGTGGATAAAAACTGCAGGGTTTCGTGATGTAAAAAAATTAAACCAAGATTAACCTTCTAAAAAAAGGAAAAAGGTAATATTTTAGGGCAACAACTTGCAATAACCTTTTATAATCAAGCTGAGACTCTGCTGAGGAATATTCTATCACAAAACTAGGAATCTATATATTTATGAATAAACTTAATGTGATTAATCTCATATAAAGATCAGCTGTTTTAGCTGATAGGCTGTTACGACACCACAACAAACCTGCCTAGAGAGGTTCTCCAAGACTCATAGACCAGACACAGAGGGCATTAATCAGAGGTAACAAAGAGATTAAAGGTTACCCTGAAAAAGCTGGAAAGCTCCACAGTGGAGACTGGTGTATCTGTCTGCACTCCACAGGGCTTAAGGGAAAAGTGGCCAGACAAAAGCCATTGCTTACAGGAAAAAACAAGAAAGCACTTTTGAGTTCATAAGACGGCATGTGGAAAACTCCCCAAACATATGGAAGAAGGTCCTCTGGTCACATGAGATTAAAATTTAACTTTTTGGCCATCAAGAAAAACTCTCAGCAGACCATGAACACCATCACCAGAGTGAAGCATGGTGGTGGCAGTATCAAACTGTGGGGATGTTTTTCCTCAGCAGGGTAAACTGATCAAAATCGAGGGGATAAGGGATAGTGCTAAATGCAGGAAAATTCTTGAAGGAGCTGGAGCAGTTTTGCTTTTAAGAATGTACAAAAATCCAAGTGATTAGATGTGCTAAACGCATAGATATACCTAAGCAGCTTGCAAGTAGAAGAGAATGGCTATGCACCCTCAAGATTTCTGTGGTTTTTTTTTGTACTATTTCTTGTTTGCTTGACAATAACAAATACTTTGCATCTTCAAGGTTGATGGTAATCACCCACACCCTATCTATTTTATTTCCATGTTATACAGCAACAAAATAAGAATAATCCCAACGGGTAAATACTTTTGCAAGCCACTGTATTCTTCATATCCTCTTGGTTTCATTTAAATGCTAAAACTGTAGTTCTTAAAGAGCTGATGTAACATGCTAAGGATCTCACTGCGTCGGGCAGGAAAGGGTTATAAAATAATTTCCAAAACATTAGATGTACTTCAGAACACTTTTGAGGCTGTTATCAGTAAGTAGAAAAAATGGGACACCGCAGTGTCATTACTAAGAACAGGATGTCCCTCCAAAATTGACAAAAGACAAGAAGAAAACTTTTCAGTGAGGCTGCCAAGAGACCTTCAACAACATTAAAGGAGCGGCAGGGATAGCTGGCAAGTACTGTTCACTCCCTGCATGTGACGACAGTCTCTTATTCTTCGTTTATATTACGTATAGGGTAGGATGACTAGACAAAAACCCTTTCTCATGAGAAACTAAACTAAAATTAATTAAACGCAGTAGGACGTCCTAAATGGGATATCAGGGCAAAAGAAAACAAGACCAAGGTAAAACCTATTGGACATCATTTACAAAACTTGTAGCATGGTGGAGTAGTGGTTACACATCTGCGTCTTCTGCGTGGAGTTCGCATGTTTTCCCCAAACTTGCATGGACTTCCTTCGGGTACATTGGTTTAATCCCACAGTGCAAAGCCATGCACATTAGATTGATTGGCTGCACCAAGTTGATCCTAATTGTGAGTGTGAATGGATGTGTGTACGTTGCCTTGCGATAGTCTGGTGAGCTGTTTAAAGCATATTTGCCTTTGTCCAGAGTCGGCTGAGATAGGCTCCAGCCTGCTTGTGACCCTAAAAGAACTATGCGGCTCAGCAAATGAATTAATGAATTCATGTTTAGTCTAAAAACAACTCATTATGCAAACACATCATATCCATTTGAAGTATGTTGGTGGTAGAAACCTTCTATGGGTCTGCTTCTCTTTTATTTTTATTGGGGCTCCAGTCAGGATAAAGGGAGTCATAGTCAGCTCCAAATACCAATCTAATTTGGCACGAAAGCAGCAGACCTCTGCACAAATCAACAAACATCTACAAAGGAAAGTGGAATAAGATGAAAAAGATCAAAGTTTTGGAATGGCCCAGTCAAAACTCAGACATAAACCCTTTTGAAACATGTGAAATAATCTGAAGAGGGCTTTGTGAAGGAGAACCACAATTTGGTAGACCTGCAGTGCAAGAGTAGGGGAAAAATGGCCACATTAAGATGTGCTCTGTTGGTAGACTCTTACCCATAAAATGTATAACAAGCAAAAGTCGCTGTAAGTATTAAGGAAAAGAGACCCCCCCACACACACACACGAACTCTCTCTCTCTCTCTCTCTCTCTCTCTCTCTCTTATATTTTTCCTTTTGAAGTTTGTTGTTTGCTATACCACATTATAGGTGGAGAAGGATCTGATGTGATTCCTTTTTCACTTTTTTACATCACCAAAGCCTGCCATTTTAACAGTGGTGTGTTGTCTATATCCACTGCATATATTTCCCATGACACTTTTACACCAGTCTTATACTACAGGGTTCAAGTAAAGTGTTACATCATTCATGGGATGCAGTCTTTTAATAGCCCTGGGAATAATGCTCCTGAGAATTGTCACGTTTGTCCTGAATAAACCGTTGTTCAGTTCAGTCCACTCCAGTTTCAACAGCAGATACATCATTTAAGCAGGTATGTCCCTTATGTGCACACATTAGTACTTTTTAACTGTTATATTTAATCATGTTTTGCAGCGGGCATCTGTACAGATGATCCTGTTAGCAGAATAGCATAGAAGGCATATTTGTAGTTGACCAGAGTTAACGTACTGTTTTTTGACAAAGGAATTAATTTCATTAATATAAATTAACAGAATTATTTAGCCGATTTAATTATCCATCTCAATTATGTAATGGATATGTATGAGGTGTGTAGGAGATGATATTTTGTGCATTTATATTGCGCACAGGTACAGGGGGATTGGCCTGGTGGTAAATAATTACCTTGTCTATTACTGATCTTCCTCATCTGCATATTCCCATAAGTAAGTTTGTAATGAAATAGTTTCGTTGACAATCATGCTGAGAGAGGATATATATGATGTGTCCTTACCCTTGAACACTGTGTTCTGTTTTTTATTAATCGTTTAAAGGAAGAAAAAGAAACACAAAGTTGAGAGTGCCATCTTTCCGTCACCTAAACTTTTAAGATTTTTTCCTTACTTCTCAGGAGTGTGTGGGGATGGGGGGTGGTGGGTGTAATGGGGGTGGGGGGGGGGATTGGTGAAAAATAGAAATGCACTTGATATTATTTTTTCATTTACAAAAAAACACACACAAAAAACAGTAACCCAAAACAAAAATAAAAAATCCCCAAAAAACAGTAAGATTGAAGAATTCTCAAGTAGCAGTCCTAAAGTAATGTTTAGCAGGTGAGTGTCATGACTGGGTTAACAATAAAAGAAAAATGTATATGCATCAATCTTTGTGTACAAATATTGGTTATGGCTCACTATTTGCACCAATATTTGTGAGAGAATTGTTAGTCAGTGCAAATGGAACATTTCACAACACAGTATTGGAGAGCTTTTAGTTTTTTCAAAATCTACAATACGTACTAATGTAAAAAGATTACGGAAATTCAAGCACATCTTATATGATAAAGAGCAAGGTGATAAACCACTGTGGAATATGTGTGATTTTCAAGTCCCCAGATGCCACTGTCTGAGAAACCCTCATGCTGCCAGTCTAGATTGAAAACACACGGCACATCATGAATGTGAGAGTCATACAATGGTGACCACAGACTGTTGGGTTTTGTATCAAGCAGGAATAAGCAAAAGCAGCTACAAAACAACATCAATTAGTATACTCCTTTCTCAGTACTAGGGCTGTGGTGGCCTGGTAGTAGGATGCTGACTTACTGAACCAGAGAATCAGGGGAATCTTACTGTAGATCTTACTTAGAGCCACTGCTGATGTTCGCATGTCCGTTTGCATGTCATTTTTTTCGCGGCCATTGCTCACATCATGCACATGCCGGCTTTCTGATATTTTGCGTAGGCACTCCCTATGACGTCATGCATCCGGGCAGAGGGGTTATGACATTCTATAGAATGGCTATTTTTTATTTTGTAAGGCTTGGCCTATTCTTTTGCTTTTGGATGAGTGGATGTGGAATTCACAAATGGATAGCTAAATAAGACTTACAGATTCACATGTCAATTGTGGCTGTCATTCAAAATGAGGTTAATTAGATGTGTAGTTTATACTTGGTTTGTATACTACATGTCCTCAAGTTTTCCTCAGATCGATTCACAACCATGCAACTAGCAGAAGAATTCATTAAAGAACTTGTTTATGGAAAGCATCAAAGCTTTGTAGCTATAGTGAACTCCTTCAAATATGATTCATGATTAACCCATCATTGCTTAAAAAATTGCCAGTGATGATTGTATATGTTAATGATTTAATCACATTCTCATGATTTGTAAATATGATTAACTATGCATTTATATCAGCAAAAAAGGAGAGAGAACAAGAGAGAAAGATGGATACAAGCACTCTAAAGGTCTTTCTTTAATCAGAGTAATTAACAAAGTGGCTTTGATTTAAATTTTCCAGCTCACCAGAAATTTAAATACTCTCGTGTCGTCATAGTGTACCCTCAGTGATTTCATGAGGCAGCACACTTAATATTTTTGATGCCGTTTTTGCTGGAATAAAAGAAACTGGGTGGGCGTCAACTCAGAGTCTTTCTCTCTTTTCCCCTTCATGAATACGTTCATGATTTTCTGTTTCTGTAGCAATCCCAAACATGAAAAGATAACTGCTGCTTAATTGTTAGTTACAAGTTCACTAGCTATCTTGCTTTAGTGCAAAGTAACTGTTTATAAACACTATGACAAGCTTACAAGAGGTTACTATGGCAGGTGACCTCACATTTGTTATTTCTGCCATGTTTCCATTTTAACAAGCAAACAAACAAACAAACAAACAACAACAACAAAATGGATAATTAAGTACTGGATCCTCATTTCCAATATCACTGCATATTACAAATTTCACATGTTTAAAACTTTAAGACAGAGGATTCCAAAAGGAACTAGAAGTTTGAACTTGGTATGTAGCTTAAGATCTCAGAGGACATAATTCCTATAACCTTCCTATGGATTACTGCTGATCAGGTACTGATGAAATGCATAGCCATTGAAAAAAAGTGATAAAATGTCTATTTTGAGACTGGAGCCTATCTCAGCTGACATGGCTACACTCTGAACAGCTCACCAGTCCATTGCAGGCCCAACACACACACACACACATACATACTTAGGGGCAAATTAGAAAAGCCAGTTGGCCTGTTGTCTGGACTGTGGGAACTCAAACCCAGGACCTTCTTACTTTGAGGCAGATGTGATAACCACTACGACACCGTGCTGTCCTGCACTAAACCACGTGTTTCATTCTTTTAAATAAAGTAAGATAAACTATCACCACTAAAATCACCTAAGCTGGAAGTTAAATCATCATCTACATATGGTTCTAATGTAGTTTTTGCCATAGCATGGGCTGAATTATCCAGTCTTCTCACATTTCATTTGGGGCAGCCTTGAGCTTCCCTGCTTTCTCTAGTAATCTCATTCGGATACCGCAGTGTTGTTTGTTTCCTCTCTAAACAGTACATTAACCTTACAGTTCAAGGCTCCTTTGAAATTTGTTTTCTTTTTACATTTCCCTGGCTTTTTTTTTTTTTTGCCAAAACTAGTATTTGTTTGTTGTTACATTAAAGGGTGTGCCAAGATATTTATTATAATAAAAGGCTAGCATATATAACATACAAAACAGGAGATATCACATAAGAGACTCAAGTACATTTAGCAGTTTCACTGCTGAGTGTTTGAAATGTGGTGAATAACACTGTAATGACACAATTATGGGAATTACAAGGGAATGGTGTATATTTTTAGCACCCGGATCGGTGTTGAATGTACATTTCCGTCCCATTCAAATCAGAATAATGGCCCCTTGCTGTGAATGAGCAACACTGAAGAGAGTGAAAGAGGCCTCCCTGGGGTCCCAGTAATCACTGAATTATACTCTCACATTGCTACTTCTTTTGTTTATGTGAGGACTTTTTTGAACTATACTAAAATCCCTAATCAGACCCAGCTACATGGCTTCAAGTACTATCATTCCAATTTCTTTTCAGGAGAATAAAAATGAGGCTCTTTTCAAGCATGCAACAAATCTCGTGTGGAGTCAAGTAGAAGATAAACGCAAGCTCTGGAAAATGTACCAAAATGTTAGTTAAAGTATGTTAATAATGCTTTAGATGATTTTCGATTTTTGTAATTGTAATTAAACCGATATACCTAATGATTCTAATTAATTTTAGAGAAAGTGCTACTGTTGCGTCACTTTAAAACACTGAAGCAGAGTGACTGTGTCATTATGTGTAATGGTGAGTTCATTGGCATTCAGGTCCTTACAGGTAAGTGACAGTCATCCATACAGCTGAGGCGACGTGCTATCAGCAGAGACACACGCTGATTTATGGGGGAAGGTGCCATGCCAGCGGGGGTGTCCTGGAGCCCGCTGCAGTTCAGAAGAGATGGATGCCACCCAGCACTGGGAGCTCTGGGGTGGCCGACACAGAGGAGGAGCGAGGCTCAATCTCCAAACCCAGACAAGAAGAATGGGCACAGTGGCTGTAAATGGCTCCAGATGGGATATACTGTTTGATGAGATGTGTCAAGCTGTATCGAGCATGCTCACTCGTGTGTGTTAAGGGCTCATACCAATAATAGCATGACTATACATTTTTACTAGGGGACCAGTAATTCACAAAGGTAGTCAGATGGTCACATTTTCCTAAAGCTAATGCACAACTGATTCAGGACGAGTACTTTTTAAAGTATGATCAGCAACAAACATGCCATTGTTAAGAACCATACAAACACTACTAGATAACATTACAAAAACTAAATTACATGAATTAATTTATCTTTATTAATTCCTTTAACCTGGACTGGGTCTTCCTGGGCTTGGTGAAGGTTTGCATTCTGTGAGTGCTCTTATTTCTATTTTCATTAAAAAGCATGTTATCCTGTTTTATATCTTACATAATATAGGGGGAAAACTGACCATCTTGAGGAGTCAAGATGGTCAGTTTTTAAGAAAAATCTGATTTTTTTTATAGGCATAGAAATTATCTGACAGAGTTTCACTTCTGCTACAATTTACAACCCGAGTTAGCCGATTTTGAAAGTCGAGCTATCAGTGAGACATGTGCAGGTGCCTTTTTTGTTTAAAAAAAGAATTTTTCTTATTTATTTATTTATTTTACAAAACTTGCCTTAGCAGGTTTGCAAGCAGACTCTTCATAAGGATTTAGACACTGCCTAAAGATGGAGATCCAGATATATATCTCTACTGATAAAAGGTTGGTGTTATAAGAGTAACATATCTACTTCAACTTCAGCCCTAAAGGAAATAAATAAATAAACCTCTCTACATTTATTTGACTATGCTTTGAAGCAAAAGCAGGAAAGTTAATACTAGTTTTCTTTTGTAATGTGATTTTCTATGCCAAACAGGGGAAGCAAATTTTAGATATCATAAAATGTATCCATCATGTTATATGTAAAACTCTTACATATACAGTGTGAAATTTAACCAGAGCCCCAAAAGCCAGTTTTGACAAAACACCATGAGAGGGTTTTATTAAAATCCAGTAATACATTTTCTTTATCACAGGACTTCCAGTCTGAACTAAATGCATCATGGGCGTTGATTTACTCTGCTATTTAATTCGGAGTCTCTCATACTGTCTGCCATCATAGCTAGCAAACATTCCCAAACAAAAATTACTAAACTAAGTCATGGAATAAACTCAAGAACACTATATTTATGTTTTATTTACAATGTGAAATGTACAAATGAAAATAGTAAGCTACATCGCTATCAAAAACAGACTATGAGCAGCAGTTACTTGCCTAAGTTCCCCATAGAAATAAATTTGAAAAGCTTGAAAAGCTTGAATGCTACTTTTACTGCATATTACTGATTCCTCCAATCACCATGCAGCAGTCCAGGGCCCTGATCCACCCATTTCCCATATAAACCCAGAGAAGCTGAACATCCAGGGGTGGAATGTTTTTCAATCATTTGTTCAATGATCGTCTCACTTTGCTAAGCTTATAGCAGAGTGGATCTCAAATGCCATAAGACTTCAGAGAAGCTCTGCATCAGTAATACATCATACTGCCACGGCAATCATATGGCAATCATATTGCCATATAAGGGGAAAAAAAAAATCACATTTGACAAAATTATAATTAATTATTACCATTCATGAACTAACCATGAAGCCAGAGAGGTTTTCGTATTCTCTTTGTAATATGACTGTAAATACAACAGTTCAAATTTGACGAAAACTTTGGTGACACTTTATAGGAAGCAGAGCTATCCTTGTTGTCTCTACCAGCCACCACTGCAGTCTGCAGTATAAGAATTTCAGATTTTCATATAACTCAACATACTGGTATATTAATGCATTGTGGCTTCATCTAAAACAAATCCACAGAAACAAAAGTTTTTTCAAGGACTAGCAGATGGCCAGAAAGGTGAGCAGCTTTGGGCCTGCTTTACCACAGAGCTGAAGTACCTAGCTGACGTTCTACATCAGGCTACTAAGCTTCCCCTGTAGCGGTGAAGCAGGGCTAAGCCCCAGGGACAGCATGCTATAAGCATCCTCTTTGTCCTTTACATTCTGGCCCCACCGGCAGACAGTATTGTATAATGCATCACCTGCCTGCTAATACACAGTGTGCTTGCATCCATTCTCCGGCACACATGCAAGTCGACAGGCCTGGAAGTAATTGCTTTCCATATCTGTATGTCATATATATTTACTGCCCATTTATAGTTTTATCATTCTGTATGTGCAGAATGAAATAATGACTGTAGTCATTACATTCATTCAGACTTCACATCATTCAGCATATATGGAGTATAAAATTGGTTTACAGCCTATTTGTATCAGGATGCACACTATAACTACCGTGTACAAAAGCAGAAATAAATGTCAATTGGAAATGGGCCTGCAAATAACTTGAGTGATCTGATATATACTCTACCTGCTTGTCAATGTTTAAATCTATCACACTACTTTTCTTCTTCGACCATCCTCTGCAGTGCAAGCTACTCCAAATCAATGTGCTTTTGTCTCACTCGCCTCACACACTCATTGGAGTGAGGAGTGCCTGTTCACCATAGGACATGGAAATCAATTTCCCTTATTGAAACAAATGGGGGCTCACCACTTAAGCTGCATATTTTTGTCCGCCCACTTGTTATCATAATTAACCCTCCCTTTCCAAATCCCTGATTCTGGGCTTGTGCACCTTCGCACGGAGGTTCCAGGTTTTCCTTTTAATGTAATGAAAAGTCCGAGCTTGCAGGTAAATATTGTATGATTTATGGGATCCCTGAGAAGTAAAAAGGTGTACTGAAACCTGAAGGGCCACATTAAAGATGGCAACAAGTCAATGCAAAGTGCTGGTGGAACCCCTTGTTTTTATGGTCATCCATAATGGAAATTGCACTGTAATAAACACTGCATCGGAAACAAAAACCATAAGTGTAGTGGTTCATGATGGCTACGCAATATCAGTGTTTATTTATTCATTATACTGGAAGTGTAACTCGTGTTTTTTCATGCTAAAAGTAAAATGTTATATTTAAGGTTCTCTGGTGTACACTGTGATTTTCCTCCTCTCCGCTGATTGATTTTAAGCTTGCAATGAGCAATGTAGAGGATCAATACTCAGC
>JBCNYG010000010.1:7246420-7260130 GCA_039654305.1 Porochilus rendahli | reverse complement strand
GGGGGGGGGGGGGGGGGGGGGGGGGGGGGGGGGAGGGGGGAAGGGGGGGGGGGGGGGAGAAATGGGAGGAGAGGAGAAAAATAGAAATACAAGGTCACCTCATATGTGTGACCTTCAAATGGCCACTATATCTGTCATTTGACACCCCAGACCACTCCATCTAATGGTCTAGGTATAGGCACAACACAAACTCACCTGAGACTCAGGTGAACAGACCACAACACCTATAGTATCATCTGTAAGCAAACATGCTATGTGAGTTATTTTCAACTGCATCAGATGACTAATATTTGCATGCAATTTTTGACACTGATATTAATTCCAAAGAAAAGGCCCAGGTTTAAAGTTATGGTTGTCCTTCCCCTTTAAGTTAGCAAGAATGAGGCTGCAAAAATTCCTATAACTGTCATGCTTCTTTGGTATGTTCTATATGACAGACTAATAAAAACCTATGTGGCTTCTGGAGTGAGGCAACACTACAGAATATGAACAGCCAAAAAATACAAAGGAATCCAGTAAGCAGTTTTGCGTTTAGATAGATCCCAAGGGGGGCTTGAGTCACTGCTCTTTTGCCCTCACACTACCTACCCTTTTGGCTCACTGGTGTAATAATTATAATCTATAAGACCTTTGAGTGGCTTGTAGAGCAAAGCTGTAGCCTGGAGTGTGTCTGAGACTGGGGACTCACTTCAGCAAACCACAACTGGCTCCGGCTCATCATGGAATAAATTGAGTTTGTCCGCTTGTGTTCTAAGGCCTTCATCACTCTTGGCTACCCCCTTTACACAGTATGAGCTTATATGCCCTTTAACCATTACAGATTGGGACGGGTTAGAAATGATACCCAATAAAAACGTATGTCACATTGCAGTGTTTGATGAGTCAGTGACAGTTGGAAGGCCATGCCTACATTTTAAAATATTATTTTAATCTAATTTTAACAAACAATTGGTTTAATGAATGGTGACATAGAACAGGGTGACATAGAGGTTAGTAAAAAAGCAAGAAAGCTGAGGGCTTGGCGAGGGTGTTTCCATGTCGAATTTGTATATTCTCCCCATGCTTGCGCGGGTTTCCTCCAGATACTCTGCTTTCTTCCCACAGTCTAAAGACATGCACATTAGGCTATATAGCTGTTCCAAATTGCCCCTGGGTGTGACTGTAAATGGTTCTTTGTTGCCCTGCTTTGAACTGTCAAGCTGTTGAGGGTGTACCCCACCTTCGCCCAGAGTCCTGCAAACCCAGCTGGATAAAGCCGTTCAACGAGAAGATGGACAGCATCATGATTATTAAATGTACCTTATAGACACCCCTTCCCTTTTCAATAACGGTATAGCACATATGAGGTCTTAATTATAAAAAAAAAGTAAGAAAGAGAAGCAAAACCTTCAGTTCTGTATTTTGAGCTATAATTCATAATTATTTGTTCGTAATTTGAAGCAGAATACCTGTATTTATATTTGGACCCCATGCATTTCACAGTGAAACATATTTGTCAGACCGCTATTAGTGCTTAAAGCTCTCTGTGTGAAACGATGCTGAAGTTAAGCTGGAACAACTTGAAGAGCATAAAAAGATCTCTGACTGGTTTTACAAGAAACATATATTTTACTGAAGCATAGCAGGTAGCATTGCTGCATTAGAGCTTCAGCGTCCCCAGTTTGATCCGGTTGTGCGGATCTCTTTGTGTTCATGCAGGGTTGATCTGGATTGTTTTGCTTCCCTCTTAATTTTTATTTTATTTTTTCCTATCCCTTGTCACCTGCTCCTTCTCAAACTCTCTTTAGTAGGCTGATTACAAATGGTCAATTTGAAAATGGAGTCCAGTGTCCCCAAGGCCATTTGCTTGTCAAATTGAAAAGGCACAAGGACGAGTGGCGCTCGTGTCATTCTATGCCTGGAAACGGAGAGATGAGAGAACATAACAAATTCCCCCATGTGACAGCATGCCGCCTGGTGAAGGGAGGAGGCAGAGAGAAAGGAGGGGAGGCGGACTTGTATCTTCAGCATCTCGCCTTTAGCATTTGTATCACAAGTCTCCACAAAGCGCCAATGGATCATTGTAGTCAGCTGGTGTTAGTGGTATCGAGAAAAGCCATGGGCTGTCACTGAGTGTAGGCCTTTCATATTTTACCACAGACAGCGTTTCCTCACTACCAGCTTCACTCAAAGCTGCTGCCTGGATTTTGAGGATAATATCTTCAAAATCTCTCGTCCCTCCCTGCTGAGGGGCTATTTTTGAATCCGTTGTCTTCTCCACCATGTCATTCGCCAGCCACTTGAGGAATCACCATACAGTCATCCTCCACTAGTGGATGTGACACTGTTCATTTTTCTGTCAAATGCAATCTGCAAAGCTTTGGTTTCTGCCTGGATTTGTCACTTATGATCAGTATTTTAAAGGGCAAACTATGTTTGTTCCCCTCTCCAAACAGTCAGCTATATTGCATTTAGTGCATTGTTATAGATGGTTTAACTGTGACAAAAGGCAGGCAGTTTGGGAAATTCTGTTTAACATGCAAGATGCAGTGTTGTAAGAATAAAGCTGAGTCACTTTTTGTATTCCAATCGTGGCAGCATATAGCTTCTGCTACTCTGTGATTCACAGCGGAGTGCTGTTTATGTGTTAAAGTATATGATGCATTGTTGCTCACTGTTTCCATATTTTATCACATTCATAAAGTGGAAAAACCCATCATAAATAATAACAGGGAAATGTTATCAGAGATAGAAATGTTCTTAGAAACAACATTTCAGTTAATTCTGAGCTGTGCTCAAATGGATTGATTTGACTGGATCTAGTTTTACTTTGAGAACATGCCAAATATATATATATAATATCATATCTCATAAATATGAGAGAGAGATAGAGAGAGAGAGAGAGGGAGAGATGTACTGATCTCTACATGGCAGGTACTGGAAGATAGTGTGGCTGTGGCCACTCGTGGGGCCAGGCCACTAATGTAGCAACACCTTGATAATCAATCACCACTTACCCATTCTTAGCACATTTAAGCAGGCACATTAGTGAGTCACATATGATTGCCAAGTACGTGGTACATCTGTGACATCAGTGAGCCTGTTGTTGCTACTGCTGGGGGTAGTTAATGTTTCTATCCGTACATTATGGGAAAGGACCTTAGAGGAACCTCAGAGGAATCATGCTGCTCTTCCATTTATCTGCCTCACACTCCTTATTTATTCTGGGAAAAGGATTTGAAGGATTGCCAGATAAGTCTGTGTTGTCCACCACTATGTATTTCATCATGTAGTGGGAAGAAATCCATCATGATATGAAACCTAATTTTTTTTCCCTCTTAAATTTCTTCAGCAGTAATTCAGTTATTATGAAGTAATACATTATATAGGGCATTTTAAAATGGAAAATACGTCGTTTAGGTAAATAGAAGTATTAAAAGTCCAAGAAAAAAAAGAACACATGGTTCACTTATTTATTTTTGTCATTCATACGTTAATTTGATGAACAGGTTGATCCTATTAGGGTAACGTGGAGGCTGGAGCCTAACCCAGCTGACAACACAGTACACACAAAACCATTTACACTTACACTCACAACTAGGTTCGATTTTGGAGCAGCCAATTAGTCTAATGTGCATGTCTTTGGACTGTGAAAGGACAGGGAGAACATGCAAACTCCACACAGAACTGCCCTCACCAAGCCTGGGACTCGAATCTAGGACCTTCTTGCTATGAGGCGTACGTGGTATCCACTGTGCTGCTCACATTTATCTTTAATGATGTTTTAGCTTAGTCAGGGATGCTCTGGACCCTCAACCTGTCTGGGGAGCACTGAATGTGAGGACGGGACACTGGTCCGCTGAAGGACACTACAGAAACACAGACACATACTTACACACTTACACATGCACACACACCTAGAGGCAATTGATTGTATTCTGTCAGGTTCCCAGCATCTACAGTATGTGAGGTATATAGAAACAGAAGAACCCGGGGGAAAAAACAATACAGAGAGTAATCTGAGCTCAGATGAGAACTGGGAGTCCTGGACCTGTTTTGCTGATTAATAATAAAGCTTTTTGAGTAATGATCTGTCACCTGCAAAAAAACGAATGTTTTAACACAAGGCCTTGATACGGACATTGCTTCTTTTACAGACAGAAGCGCAGCACTATAGACAGATAGAAGACAGACAGGAGATATCCTGGCACAAATAAACAGTAATCCACACTCAGATCCTCAGACAGGCGCTGTGGTCGTCCGTCAAGCAGCGCTGGGCAATTTGAATGCACAGCATGCATCTGGACTTCATCAGCATGGAGCGAGGGTTTAGATTTCACCATTGTTCCTCTCCTCCTCTTCACTGCTCTACTGTCACTCGTTTGCATAAAGTGGCAGTTTGATAGTTTCCTGAATAGTGCTGGAACAGAAAACTTGAAGAAAATTGAGGATGCTACAAAGCTAGGAAGGTTGGATTTAGAGGAGTATGTAACGATTTTAATATGCTAAGGTGACTCTAGGTTACCCATGCCCTTGATGATGGCACAGAGAGAGGTTTTGGATGTGAAATATCATAATCATACACAAAAAGGGACTACAAAGGAAGGGTAAGAGAGAGAGAGAAAGAGAGAGAGAGCAAGAGAAAGATGAATTCTGTAAAGAGCATGCCATTTAGGAGGAAACCACATGCTAGCAGTATACCTAAAGGATTAGACTGTGAAAAGAGAGTTGCCTTTTTCCCTTAAATGACCAACTGCTTTTTTTCTGCCACACTGGGATAAAATCCATTGCTGGTCCAGAATCTTTACTGAAAACCCTGACCTTTGCCTTTGCCACCTATAGCATTGATTGTTCAGTCACTTAGCAGAGGTCAATAGCCCTCTGACCTTACTACTTAACCTTGTGGCTTTAAGAAAGCTTCACAAACACTGGGTCACATACTCATACCATCCTCTGTCACTCTCTCTTTCTCTTTCTCTCTCTCTCTCTCTCTCTCTCTCTCACACACACACACACACACACACACACACACACACACACACACACACACACACAGGCCTTCTATTCACTTCCCCAAAGCACCAACATCCAACCCCCCAGCCCCCACTGCTGCCACACATTTTTCCTGCTGGTTCAGAAATCAAACCAGCCACCTTTTGGTCCCAAAGCTGCTTCTCTAACAATTAGGCTATGGTTGCCCCCCCCTTAAGGGAGCAAATAAGGGAGCAATGCAACTACACCACAATAATGTAAAGCTGAATTTACTAAAAGAAATTAGCAAAACTTGCAAAAAAATATTTGCAAGGTTCATATGCATGATACGTTTGTTAAAAATGATGCACAAAAGAAAACAGTGATCTTGTAGAAGAAGAAAAAAAAGAACAAAGTGTTCAGAATCTTTCATTACCCGAGAGGGTGGTAAGTAATTACTTTCACAATGATCAAATCACAGACTTTTTTCTCCTTTAAAGAGCCGTGATGTAGGGCTGGCTGCAAAAAAGACACTTTGGTACATTTCAAACTGTAGGTTTTAAATTTGCTGGTAAGATGTGAGGGTTGTTTGTGGTTGTTTTTCTTTAGGATTATTATGCATTACTCATCCATTCATTCAATCCCTCAGTGCTACAGTATATTGAAAGAGAATTCCCACTATACAGAGAAAACAAGAGTACAGGGGAAGAATGACCCAAGTTCATATTTGCATGAGCAAAACTTACAAGCTTAAGCCTGTTGTACATCATTATAGTTCGTAATAAGCATCATTTGAAATTTGCAATTAACCCTATTCGTTCTCCTGTTCATGTCACGCATTCTTGTGTACATCTTCAACTGAATGATGGTAGATGTTTCTAAAATTTAGCTGATCGCAACTGCATTTCAGCATTTTTTTTTTAAATTGGCTATGAAAATCTACAGTAGGTTTACTATAAAATGGATACACACAGCAGGTGTCCTGCAGTCCTCCAGAATTACTTATTATACCCCGCATACCATAAGCTTCTCATCATCTCAGTGAAGCACAATGAGTTGAAGGAAGTTATCTGAATAAACGTTTTCCTTTCTAAAAGATATTTTTTCAGACTTGAACCTCAAAAAGCATGATACAATTCCATGAGAATAATACAGGACAATAGATTACGAACAGTCTATTTTGTCAACATCTTTCAAAAATTTACAGTAACGTTAATCACGAGGAGGCCCATAGGGTTCACACACACTCACACACACACACGCAGAAACAACAGGGGAAAAAAAATTATACAACATAAGAAAAGAAATATGATAGATCCCCTTAGTACTATTTCCCCACCCTCTTATTCCCTGATGTTGAAATCAAATTTCAAGCCTTTTCTTTTTGTATTCCAGGTGAAGCTAAATTACACCTCTGTATAATTAATCCACGTCAGCCAAAAAAAAAAAAAAAAAAAAAACCTGATTTAAGCTACCTTTGATGATGCAATGACTTTTTATTCTCTCCTCCATCCTGTGCATTGTTTGGTCTTCAAAGTGAAATGTGTAAGCCCTTAGGAAGCCATTTCTTCTGTGCTTTCAAGTTTCTGATACCCACTAAAGAAAGATATGAATGCTTGTTAATTGCGAAAAAAGGCTACAGTTATAGTGTTGACTTAAAGCATTTTAAAATGACATCGTGCATAACTGTACTTCCCTTTATAGGAAGATCTATATGTGGAATATTCTGGTATGCGTGCCAGGAATTGAGAATTATTCATTTGACTATTTAAAAAAATAAATAAATCTTTTGTTGATCCACATCCACTAAGTCCAGAAAAACAATTCTCTAAAAGACTGCACTCAATTTTATCGTATTTATAAATCCCTACAACTTTCCAGTCATGCTTCCAGTATGTTGAATCAGTAAACATTGTTGGTGATTTCAGTATCAGTCCATTGTCTGGATAGACGAATCATGTCTAAAGGAAAAATGGTTCGGATCCTCTGAATGAACAGTACATATATTACTAAGTGTGCCAGAACTACAGGAAATACATGCAAACATGAGGTGATGAGCTGCAATTCAAGACCAACTAGGTTTTTTTTTTTTTGCTCTTTGCATTTTTGGTCTACTTAGATCATAAAATAAAATAAACCCATGCCTCACGCCTTTCTTTTTCTTAGAGAAACCTTTAGGGATTGTGCCCAGAACATACACAATCCACACACAAGTTCTGAAAGGGAATTTAAAATGAGTAGGAATATACTGATAGATATCCCTGTGGATTTCATTTGCTTGGCTTTTTTGCACAGGTGTTACTGTGACCTTATTTCGAACACAAGAACTTCTTACACTGTTCCCATTTTTACTTTGGCTTTCCTTGCCTTAATAAACAATACACCTGGAACAACGAACCTAAAGTCAGACAAAAAGCTGAGAAAGTGCACCAAACTTCTAAACCCCATTTACACTTAGAAAAGATATTGTGTTCCACTGGCAGTGCCTCAAAGGATAAGGGATTTTCAGTCTCTTTCTGCACACATTTAGAACTTATTAATCTCATTACTGACCCAGTTGTACATATTAAACATTTGTGGGTTCATTCCCACTTGATGACAGAAAGATGCAGAATGAAACCATGGAGCTTTACAATATCAATAAAAAATTGCTGAAGCATATAGATGAGGCCTAAATGGCTGCAATTTGTCAAACCATTACAGCAATTAAGTTCGAAGACATGAACAAGACAGAATCTTTAATGGTACCTTTAGTTTCGGTCCTTAGCACACCCATAACTCTAAGGGGTCACTCATCACTTTAAAGAACTCTAGTCTAAGATGCAACTTAATCTCAGTATGTCCTGCACCTTTTTTCAATCACATTCTTAGGCATAGTGAATGTGTAATGGCGGACAACAGGAAAAATAAGATACCATCACAGAAGGCTATATTAAAAGAAAATATAAGAAAGGGTTTGTATGTATTGGAGCACTGGACAAGTACACTTTATACTGGCACAAAGATGCAATCATCCTCTGGATTGCACTGTGCATGAATTTTTATTACCTCTGTCAAGGACATCAGGGTTTTGTTGAAGTTTGCTTATCTTGCTTTGTTAATCTGTTTACAGGTTTTGTAGAACATTGGTGGAACATTGTAGTATGAGCCAAAAAAGGATCCATCACATTTCAGAGAACATCAGGGAACAGATCCTCAAATTTATTTTCAATTTCACTAATGTTGAAAGATATGGTATCCTTAAAAGAAGTTTGTGTCCATTCATGGGTACCAGAAGATTACCAGTCCCTATAAATGTGGATTGAGATGTGGAGGCTTAGACAGTTAGACATGACTGTACTTATAATAGTTTTGGAATTACATCCAGACATGTAAAGTAACTGCAGTTGCACATTTGTGTATTTTAATAGAGTTGACAATTGGGATTCTATTCTTGGGAGATTCTTCTTCTGAGGCAAAACTGACTTATGTGGTCATAGCTTGGCATAGTTTCTCTTGTCAGTCACATTGTCAATTGTCAAAATAGTCAATTTGGGTGTAGGTGAGCTCATGTACTTGGAAGAGAGTAAATAGCACTATCCTCCAAGAGCTGACTCCATATGTCTCAGAAGAAGCAAAGTTGGTAACTGTTGCATTCTGGGTGGTTGATGAGAGGTGAGCAAGTCTAAACTAGAGAAAAGAACATTGGGGGAAATTCCATCTAATTATGCAATAATGCATCTGATTACAAATAAACACCAGCATACTTTATACATTTATTCATTAAAGTCCATGCAAATCAAATTCAAAGAATTGTTTTGAATCACATTATACATTTTTAAAAACAATAGAAGAAAACAATTAAAAAGATATGATATGATAAATAGATATGATAAAAAGAAAAAGATAAATAAAAAAAATGATGATAAATCAGGGTGTGAGTAGGAAAACAGCCCAAAAGGTGGGCAAAATGGGGAAGGGGTCAAAACATAGAGAGCTCAAAACTATAGCCTTAAAAAATAGAAAATACTTAATGAAACAAGTAAGAAGATACAGAAGTCTTATTTAAGACTTAAGAATATTTCTGCCAGAACTGATTTATGATTTATGTATTAAAACAAAACAAAGGAAAAAGAGCAACAACACCTAAAAAAGGAAAACAAGATCACAGTAGGTTAATGAGAAGCAACCAAGGCATTGATTATGATTAGATAAAAGTGATGTACAGTGATGATTGTTCAAGGAGATGATGCTGGAAATTTTGTCTAGTGCTGTTTCACATTTTTAGAAGACTACTTGAAGAAAAACAATCATGTATGATATGGGGATACATGTGAGGTAAAGGACAAGGTGTGATGGTAATTCTATTTCTACTTTCTCATTCCTGTGATTTTGCGGTAAGAAAATGCATCTTTTCCTCACAAAACAAAATTGTTAAAGCTTTTCTTCAGAAAGTGCAGATCAATTCACTGGCAAACAATATAGATCTCAATTAGATTAGACATTCATGGTGTAAAACAGACAAACAGGGCTGCACGTTGGCGCAGTGGTTGGCACCTCACCTCACAGCAAGTAGGTCCCGGGTTCGGTACTCCGATTTCCTCCCTCAGTGCAAAGAAACCGTATAGTAGGCTGGCTGGCGATTCCAAATTGCCCCCCAGGTAAGAAAGTTAGTGTGAATGAATGTATGTGTGTGTGTGTTCGCCCTGCAACCCAGAGTCGGCTTAAATGGGAGCCGTGACCCTAATTAGGATTAAGTGGCTTAGAAAATGAATGAATAAGCAGACAAACAAAAATAAACAAATAAGTACATTTTACGACAAGGCTCTGTCCTATAAAGTGGATCTGTCCACTACTAATTAGAGTAGTGAGAATGAGAGAAAGAGAATTTCAAATTAGAATGAGAGAAAGAGGATTTCATTCATGCTAATGTTCCATCAAAT
Source organism: Porochilus rendahli (assembly GCA_039654305.1). Classification (NCBI taxonomy): domain Eukaryota; kingdom Metazoa; phylum Chordata; class Actinopteri; order Siluriformes; family Plotosidae; genus Porochilus; species Porochilus rendahli. The sequence continues at coordinate 7,250,258 of JBCNYG010000010.1, read as the reverse complement.
TAAACACAAAATGTCTGTAAAATTCCCACCTGGTGTGTCCTCATTTTGTCACTTTATTACTTTTATCAGACACAAAAACAACAAGAACAAGTTGTGCTCATACCTACAGTACATTGTCCAGCTATGACTTTTGGCACCCTTTTTACAAGCCAAAAGATTACAGAACATTTTAGTTTGTAATAAATTTATCATGTCAAAGTTCACAGTATTTTGTCGTAGCTGGCCATCTTTGGATGGGTTTAAAACATAGGGGAAGGAATAGATTGCTAGCCTTAGGTAGGTGAGGAGAAGGCCCATTCCCCATGAGAGATGGATTAAGAGAGCAAGTGGAAATGAATGATCAGGCTTTAAATAGCCTTTTGGCTTTCTTTGTCCTTTCCCATTCTGTTTCCTAGTTGAAGGATGGGTTGACATTCAGCTCCTGCTACGTTTCCTATTCCACTGGACTTTGACTTCATCATTAGTTTACTGATGTGTAAATCTAGATCTGTGTTCACCTTTCAAAGTTAACATCATGCCACCACACAATGCCACACTACTATCAGTTTAATAGCAAAACAATGATTCAGTTCATCTAAAGTGCTCTCTAAGACATTCAGAAAAAGGTTGTTGATGCCTACAAGCCTTTAAAAAGATCTTTAAATTATTGAAAATAAACAATTCCACTGTAAAGAAATATTCTATAAGTGGTGTATATTTCAACCTTCTACTAATTAAAAAATTGCCGCCCCAGCAATTTAAGCTTAAAATAAGTGCATTTGATGTGAAAAGAATAGTGCAGAAAGCCCAAAATTCCATCACAGGCAAAAAGAATATTAGAGCAAGACTTTGTATGACAGTGAACATATTGATAAACCCCAGGCCTTTATGTTTAGTGGTTGTTTTGCTGCCTCAGGTACTGGTCAGCTGACAGTCACTGATTTAAGTATGAATTCTGTATCATGCCAAAGTGTACAAAGTGTAGATAATATAAGACTATCTGTCAGAAAGCTAATGTTCACCCGGAGGTGGCCCTTTTAATAGGCCAGTGAGAATGTCCTAGGAACATTCCCATTTTTATCCTGTTAAAAAAAACTTTACAGCGTAGCATTCTTCAAAGAAAATGATATTGGATGGGTATGCTTTAGGTTTAAATATTGGGGGTGGGGGGGGGGGTGGGGGGGAGTGGTATCATGCCTTATCTATTATAAGCTGAACTACATAAATATAGTTACTTAGCAGAAATATTTTCAAAGTAACATGGTGTTTAAAATTACAAACTACTTACAAACATTGTGGTGAATAACTGGCAGCACAGTGGCTTAGCCTTTTGCATGTCCACCTCACAGTGGTTGAAGTGCAGGTTTTCACTTCAACCAAGCAGTAGCCACACCTTTTCCACCTGGTTCAATCACTGATCTAAAAGAAAATAGAAAAAAAATCCTAGATTGTTCATTAGTATTTCAGTTTGGAAGCTGGGCGGCAGCCATCTTGGTGAGACCACCTTGCTTTAAGATCTCAAAATGGAGCCGTTGAAAACATACAAAAAAAAGAATTAGAAATTAAATGTACATCTTGGATGTAATTATTTACTTTTTCCCATCTTTACATGCTGTTTGAGTAAAACTTTCATCAGTAAAGTGGTCTCACCAAGATGGCCGCCATCCAGCTTCAAAATCGGAACACTAATGAACAATCTAGTCTATTTTTTTTGAGACCAGTGATTGAAACAGGTGGAAGGTGTGGCGGCTACTGCTTGGTTGAAGTGAAAACCTGCCCCCACACCGGCCCTTTCCGGATAAGACTGGACACTCCTGCTGTTGGGATTTCAGTCAGCACACAATCTTTTCTTGTTTTTCCATTCTCGTGTACACTCTGTCTCTTTTTTCTCTCCATAGAAAATTTGGAAATCCTGCATCGGACAATCAGTACAGTTTCTCAACTTTTCTCCACCGGCTGGATGAACCACAGTTTCGGAGATCTACTGAATGAAACGCACATGCAGGTGAGATTAGTGAATACCAGGTCTGGCTCACAGAAAGAAGGTCGTGGATTCGAGTCCTGTGGAGTTTGCACGTCTCCTCATGCCTGCGTGGGTTTCCCCCTGGGTACTCTGGTTTTCTCCCACTGTTCAAAGACATGCACATTAGACTAATTGACTGTACCAAATTGCCCCTAAGGTCGTGAGTATTTGGTTGCCTGTGTGTCGGCCCCACCATGGACTGGTGAGCTGTTCAGGGTGTACCCAGCCATCATAAAGATTTGGCTGAGATAGGCTCCAGCCTTGAACATGTTCTCCAATTTTTCCCGTGACATTCGCGACATAGCGTTTTGGTCGCTTGGTTAGTAAAGTCATCGCAAAAATTTCACACGTGACGGTCACAAAGCACGAATTTCCGTCAATTCAGGCGTTATCCACGTGGGTAATATTCTTTTTTATCTCCTGATAACGGACCAATCAGATTGCCCCCTTCCCGTGTAGCACATACTAAACTAAAACAAGACCTAATAATTTATTCCTTGTTTTCAACCGCATAATTCTAATAGGGCTACAGGGAGGCTGAAGCCCACCTCAACCGACATAAGCAGACTACACCCTGAACAGCTCGCCAGTCCATCCCAGGGCAAACACACTCAAAACTATTCCGATTTACACTCACACCAAGGGGCCAACGGAAACAGCCAGTCAGCCTTACACGCATCAGTCTTTAGGAGGAGACCGGAGTACCCGGAGGAAACCAGGTACAGCGAATGCCCTCACCAGGACCTTTTTTGCTGTGAGGCGGACGTGCCACCATGCCGCCAAACCTAATTGTGCCTCTAAATATTTTAGTGTTTTTCTTGTTGATGTTGTTGACGCCGATGTCGTTCCTGCGGTACGGAGACTCCTGGGGATTCACTTTAGTCTGTCACTATGATTCATTTAGTTTTCGTTCATGTCACAGATTCACCTCAGTGGTTCTCGTGTCTTTTATCTCACGAGGCCACCGCGGTGAACGCTTTAACGCTTTCCCCGTTCTGACGCATCTGATTAAATTCGGCATGTAATTATCCGTGCTGGAGCAGGTGTGTAAAAACGGGGGGAAACTTCACACTGCGCGGCGCAGCGAGTCCCCGTGGACCCGGACTGCGAGCGCGGAATTAAAGCAGCGGGGATTCAGAGCGGGATGGTGCAGGCTTGTTAGTGATGGAGTCAGGGGTGAATGAGAATACTCCTCTGTTTAATTATTTATTTACACTTAAGCGATTCCCTCTACTTTACTTTCGAGCTTTTAGGAGTTTAACTATCACGCTGTGAGTCAAAGATTGCAGGAAGAAGGAGACATACAGCAGCAATTAAAAAAGGGAGTGGAAACAGAAAGCAAATTTACGGCGCCAGCACCAAATATTCACCGTAACAGCCATCTCAGACACCGGTGAAATATCCAGCTGTGTTTAGTGTCAGAGCATCGCCGCGACTCCGTAGAGCAAAGAAAAAGTGACGTCTTTCTTTCTCCCGATAGGAACGACGAATAAATGAGTCCCTGATACACGTTTCTGTAATGAACGGGTCTGAATCCAGTTCCTAAATGATCTACAAATCACTCTCTGTCTGGATAGTATTCATTTTCTCAACCGCTTAATCTTAATTAGGGTCGCGGGGAGGCCGACACCCATCTCGGCCGACTCCTGGCGAGGGACGGGTACACCCTGAACAGCTCGCCAGGCCATCGCAGGGCCGACACACACGGCCATTCACACTCACGCTCACACCTAGGGGTGATTCGGAACAGCCGATTAGTCTACCGTGCATGTTTTTGGACTGTGGGAGGAAACCGGAGTACCCGGAGGAAACCCACGCAAGCACGGGGAGAACATG
>JBCNYG010000010.1:7202012-7213191 GCA_039654305.1 Porochilus rendahli | reverse complement strand
TTGTGTTGTAGGGGTATACACACACACACACACACACACACACACACACACACACACACACACACACACACAAACACACACCCACAATCACACACACACACACACGCATGCACGCATATAGACCATTTGCAGTAGTGTGGGCCCAGCGTGTGAGATAAGCAGCAAACATGGGGTGACAGGCTCGGTTGGGCCATTATTGAATTGCAGTGAGGACTATATTACTTTAGAGGGAGATAAAAGACTACATACAAGACAGATGGGAGGGGGACATCAAACAGGACTGTGTCCATATTGTGCCAGGACCAATCCCGCTGAAGGCAGCTTTGATTTCCCCTTAGGCCAGGTGCCATTTCTCCTTGAATAATTCTTATGAGCAATCCAGCATGTTCTGCTGTTTTTATTCCTCTTCCTTTTACTGCACTCCCTTGCTTTTCTCTCTGTCTGCTTTTACTCATCACTAGTGAACAAATGCTCTCCTCTGATGTAATGATTGGAATTCTTCAAAAACATTTATTTCACCATGTGTGCTGAAGCTCTTGGGGGAGCACCTTGGCATACGAAGCAGAAAGGCCTATGGGAAATACCACAAAGTGCTTGCCAGGAATCGCCTTTGAAAGCAACAAGCACCATCACCAAAGCAGACTGTCGCCAACACGCTATTCATTAGCCGCGGTGTTTACTGAGTCTGTTTCACCCCAGTGAGCTTCACACTCTTCCTTCAATGAGAAATACACAGCAGTGTGCATAGATAAAGTGAGTTCATTGTTGTTGGTGTTTTTTCCACCATTAGAGTAATTAGTACAACTAAAAGATTCTTTAGAATTTGAACTGTTACACAATGATTATTTACAGAATTCATGCATCCATTTATTTGCTGAACTGCTTTATCTTTATAAGTAGCAGGGAGGCTGTAGCCTATCTTGGTTGTCTCTGGGCAAAGGCGAGGTACACCCTGAACAGCTCACCAATCCATTGCAAAGCCAACACACAACCATTCACACTCAGGAGGAAACAGAAGTATAGGCATGGGTAGAACATGCAAAGCCAACAAAGAAAATTCTTTAAGCCCAAGACTCGACCCCAGGACCTTTTTGCTGTGAAGCAGATATGCTAATCACTATGCCACCACATCACACTATAAGTGAACGCTGAATGTGAACGCTATATGTAGTAACCTCAAAACAGCAACACAATGTAACTGTAAAACGCTTAAACGCTTGTTTTTACCACTGAAAGGTTCATGTTACTGGAAGCTCACAGATATACACCTGTGTCTGTTTATTATATATAATATATAGTAGTATAGTATAGGCTATAGAGAAACTGAAGAAAACGACTGTTTCTATAGTCTTTTTTCTTTTTCTTGTCTCTGATGCAGTGCCTTATTCAATTCATAGTTGAATATCACACACGGGAGGTTTTCTGATGTTTAGAACATGAGAATTCATACAGAACTTTTGGCATAACTTTGGAAATAGACTTTTTCAAAAGTGATGTGTGACTTTCTTTTGTAAACATCAGAAAATCAAAAACATGGGAATTTTGGGAGCAGTTAAGATTGATTTCCAATACTTAAAGATATTGCTTGCTAACTGTATTTTAACATGCACTGTAACCAATAAATGGACATATCTGATGTTTCTTGGTCATTGTCTTGAGGAATGATAGTCACCAGTTTCGCCAAATTCTTGGAGATGAAAATGTGTTACACGACATTTGATTTTCTCAGACACTTTTATCTTACTTGACTTAGCAAGATGTTGCGGCCCTGTAGTTATAAAGCAGAAATATAATCACAAAGAGAGTTTAAAACAAAGGATTTCATAGATGAGACAAGCAATGGAGATGACTCTCTGAAGTGACTCTCTGACAGACAGTGGAGAAAATGAGATAATCACAGGAACTTGTCCCTGACAAGGAGCTTGTCCCTGAGCATGTTGTGAGAATGCTTTCTAGAGAACACTGTAGGAATTCTCCTTCAATCATTTTTAGGTGAGGAACGCAAAGTTTACAAAAATATAAAAATTTAAAGAAATGAAATTGGCTCCAGCTCAACCACAAGCCTGACAGATAAATGTTATAGATGTTGGATATACGAAGTGTCTGTAGTTACAAAAAAATTACTATAGGATATATTTATCTTATTTTCCAAGGGGAACCAAATTCCCGTTGACTCTGATGGGTCTATGTGTCTTATTCGTTATTATGCTGACATAAAATGCTTGAAACCATATGTTAACAGGATTATTCTTAATGGTAGAATTAGAATAAATTATTACCTAATGAGTCGTTAATTTGTTATTGACAGTAAACATTTGCAACAAACTAGATATCAAAGACTGCACCATCGCAGGGCAAAACACACACAACCATCCACACTCACTCTCACACCTAGGGGCAACTGGGAACTTTTTGGACTGTGGGAGGATTCTGGAGTACCTGGTGGAACCCCACACAAGCACTTGGAGAACCTGCAAACTCCAGAGCGTGGAAATTGAACCCGGGATCATCTTGATGTGAGGCGAATGTGCAAACCACTGCACCACCATGCCGCCACTATTTATCCTGTTTGGGGAAAAAAAACAAAACGGCTTCCTGTATGATGGTAATGATTTGTTGGTAATAACCAGTATTTTTTATAAAAACTTAGCTGTTAGTTTGAAAATAGGTACCACAACAGACCAGGTTAAATTAGACAGAATAGATTGCATTTGTTTTTAATCCAAAAATTAATGAATGAATGTTTTTTACAGATTGAAACAATTCACATCCATATCTTTTGATTAGTTAGTTTTTACATAAAAACATGAAAAAAGTGATGAAAAAATGAAAAAACTGAAAAAACTGTTGAAAAAAAACTGATGAAAAAAGCATAGTACCATTGCTGTGTTTGTGGTATAAGGACTGTTCTATGAAGTGTGTTGAAGTACTTTTTGGAAGAAACAGCTTTCAGATTAATTAGGTCTGTGAAATGTGTACTTTGAAGATACCTGGAACACTAACTTGGCTAAAGGAAATTACTGTGTCTGAATAATGTTGCACAGAAAAAAGATCTGAGCCCATATTTATCATGCAGTAAAGCATAAGACCAGATCACTATAACAACTGGCATGCAGATGTAGAATACCAAATTGTTTCAACAGACCAATCTAAAAACACAAAGAAACAAGAAAACCTCTGCAGTTTGGTGATTTGTAATATATATTTTTGTAGCCTTATGTGAAAAATGTGGATTTTATTCAGTTCCATGTTTACATACGATATTTGACTGAAGGAACACATTAAACCACACATAATCTAGGACACTAGAGACATTATGTAAGCATAGGCAGCCTTTTTAATAATTTTTTCTCAGGTCTGATAAGTGAAGTCATGACATGGCTCCTTTAAAGTGCATGAAGTCATACTGTTTAAAGAGGTAATGCACACTTAAATGTGTCTTTCAAGCTGTAAACAAAATTATATGAAATGAGTTGTATTGTGAAAAAACATATCAACGTCACAGGGGAAAGCTGGAGCCTATCCCAGCCGATTTTGGGCAAAAGACAGTGTACACCTGGAACAGATCACCATTCCGCCAGAACAGATTGGCTTGTGCAGGGTTAACACAAACACAAACATTCATTCACACTCACATTCACACACATGTGCAAGTTAGAGTAGCTAGTTAAACAAATGTAAGAGTTTCTATGTACCCCAGGACACCCACACAAGCATACTCCACACAAAAAAGTTTGAACCTTTTTTATATGAGGCGACAGTGCTGTAGAGATGTTGAGATAAAATAACTGATTATATTGAGCGATGGACAACAGTGATGCTCTCAATTTACCTGTAAGTCATATATTTTACAAAAATTGTCATGTGATTTCACAAAATGCACAATGCTGCCTAATGACATCATGCTTCACAAAGAGACTGTCTCATGCGTGGCACACAATTAGATACACTCAACATTAGGTGAGTTACGACATCTGCTAATGCATACCATCAATTGGATGTCTTTCTGATCATGACAGCATAGCACAAACTAGTTGTGAATCACAGGCAATTTGCAATCTTTAAGAGGTTTGCTCAATCGCAGATTCACATGTGATCCTTGGAAAGGGGCTAATTTAGCTAATGAGAAGGTGTAAACAAAATTCCTGGCCCACCAGTTAGATTTCACTCAACAAACACACAGTAGCACTATGCTAGTACTAAAGTATTAAGGACCGCATGTCTAGGGCAGCATGTCTAGTGGTTACCACTTCTGCCTCATAGCAAGATGGTCCTGGGTTCAAGTTGCATGGCTGGCGAGAGTGTTTCTGTGTGGGGTTTGCACGCACTCCTGTACTTCATTCAGTTTTCTTCACCAGTTTCCTCCCACATCCCAAAGACATGCACATAAGGCTAATTGGATATTCTCATTTGCCTCCAGGCATGAATATGAGTGTGAATGGGCTTTACTCTTTATTTTTCAATTCTTTCTTAAATTTGTTTTTTAAAAAGACTTTAAGAAAAGTCTACCTCTGTGATTTTATGATGTGTTCTTAAACCTTGGATTTGTTCTTAAATTGGTGAATTCTCTGTAAATTGTAAGCGCATGCCAGTTGCTCCAATTAGCACTGGTGAATGCCTCCAAATCCCCATAAAATGACACAGCACAGATATTCATGAAGACAGACGCATTGAAAACTAAAAAGACAGAATTTTTGCCGGATGTCAATTTCATATGAGACATTATATTCAGCAGTGTGAATAGTGGATATTATGCTACAGATTAGAGTGAAACATTGACAGAGAAATTGACACATGCATTGCAAATGCTGCAGGAGTGTTGGCTAAATTGAGCAACATAGTATGGGAAAACAACCAGTTAACCTAAATATCCAAACTCAGAATTTTTCCGGTACGCATTTCACTTACCTTGCTTTATTATAGTGAAGCCTAGGCTACTTATACCAGACAAAAGAATTGCCTTGGAAGCTTTCGCAGCTTTACATGGTAAGACAAAGTTACAACCGGGCTGCAGCAATCTGGCACCCAAAACATGCATCTCCTTCTGTGCCAGCTTCATAAAGGTTAGCTGGGACACATGTACTGTATGCAGGATGACTACATTTCAAACGATATAATCTATGGACTGCTGGCATCAGGATGCCATCCAGCCGGTCTTTCAGTACTGCGCTTTAAAGATGTCTGCAAGTGCCACATGAAGCTTACTGAAATTAACCAAAATAGCTGGGAATTATTTGCAGAACACTGCAGATGTTGGCTGCACACCATTCTATAAGGTCTCCAAAGGGGTGAAGAAAAGTCCAACAAACAATCAGGGGAAAGTAGGAAACGCAGAAAGCAGATACAGCATAGACCCACCCACAAAGTTCACCTGTAATCTGTGTGGAAAGTACTGTCATGCAAGGATAGTTCTGCTGAGTCATTTAAGGCACTTAACATAATGAAAATAATTATATAAATTGATTAATTTGGTAAAAAAAATCATCAAAAAACAAACACATATTTCAGTCTCTGAAATTTTATGAATGAGAACAACTGAAGAAATATATACCCATATGATCTTCAAGCTCCCTCTGAAGTGTCCCTGTGTCCAAAATACCCAGAACAGTGAGCACTTGAACATCTGGTGGTACCACGTTGAAGTGTCAACTATGAGCCCACAGTGCTGATTTAAGGTGTTGTACAGCTCCAGAAGAAAAGCTCTTTGTATCATCTCCCCTAATAAATGGGTTCAGAGAATGCATTCTCTCCTAAGTTCATGAGCTGTAATTTATTATTCTATTTAGAGTAAATATGCCAGTCTTGAAAGAACTGGTTTATGATTGTTAATTATTGTATAATAAATTATATAACTAATTATTATTACATAAGCTAAATGGTTCCAATGAACATAATTGATATGGCATGAATTGATATTTATGTGCATGATGTAACATAATGAAAATAATTATTGAAACATTTTAATATAGTAAAAAATATTTCTCTGTCTCTGCCATCATTTTATGAATTGGAAAAATTAACGTACATTTTAAAAGAAGAGAAATAGTCACTTTGGCACAGATATATGCACAAGGGTGCCATTTTCTGTTTGTGAATTCTGTTTTAAAAACAAATCCCAGATAAATATTTGTCAATGCCAAAAAAAGGTACATAAGTGACAGTTAAAAATCATAAGAACAACTGGTGAATGAGGCCCATATTTATAAGTAGTGTGTGTACATTGGCCTGGTGAACCAGCCTCTGCATGACACTAATCAAAGACAGAGTGGTTCAGAAAATTAATTTGAAATGGAAAACATTATGCCTGCTAACCGGAATGGTCAGTCTGTCATTTTGGACCACCCACAGACAAAGAACTGCAAGTGACCTAACAAGAGTCCACAGGATAGTTGTGGATTGTGCATTGTGCAGTTGTCAGATACATATTGTGTAGGTGTCAGAGGCAAAAGCAGATCAGGGAGAAACTTGGGAAAATCTTTGTACTGCTGTGAATGACATGTTTGTCCTTGTCGTGTACACAGTACTTCTGTGAAATAATTATTTTTACCATAACGACAAAGTTTATTACAAGGAGGTTCTGAGGCTTAAATTGCATTGAATATGTGTATATTTGATTTAGCTTTCTGAGCTAAAAACTTTATGCATAAACGTTGTCCTCAAACAACACTGCATTGAATGAACTTTTAGTTTTAGCTACAGTCCATAGCTACATATTACTTAATCATAAATTATTGATGCTATCATTCAACTGAGTAAATACGTGTTAATGATTTGATGTTTATGCCTTATATGTGTAACAGAATCATTGTCAGTATGGCTTAAGAACCAGGTGTGTGTGTGTGTGTGTGTGTACAGTTGCACAAGTATCCTTTGCTATGATATAAATATTAAAATAATCTCCAACATTTTCTTTGTTGTGGCTTTCATTTGCCATTCTATTTGTTGTGTTTAGATGGCAACAGTGTTATACCAACATGTTTGCCAAAAGTGTCCTCACGAGGTCAAAGTTGGTGAATGCAAACTGTCCATAGCTGACTGACATAGCTATGTAATAGCAATGTAAACTGCAATTAGGGCTGCATTATCTAGTAGCATTAGTGAAAAGTAGTGTTTAGCTGTCTCCACTTCATAGCTAGACATACACAGCTGTCAAATTAACCTCAGTAGCAAACTCAAAATGTAGCAGATGGAGTGGTGAAGTTCTTTTCCTGCTGTCCTTTGAGTGTGTTTATAGTGGAAAAATAGAAAGAACACATCAAGGTAAAGAGCCATACATATCTCTCTCATTTATTTTCTCACCCCCTAAGATTAGCCTAATGATTCACAGCAGTGCTGTTTGGTTGCATGCCAAGATGTAGAGTGATAAGGCTCAGTTTTGTATTCAAAAGACTAAGGGTTATATTTGAAAGGGAATGGGAAAAAAGCACCCTTAACATTGTAAAAGTAATCTTCATTTGGTGCTGGAATATACAATGATGTAACCAAACACTAATTAAACTTTAGTAGTAGTAAAAAAAATTGAATTAATGGGCTCCAAAAGGATGCTGATATTGAATAGCAAACAAAATGAGATGAAATTTAAATGATGCACATAAGAAGCCTTTCACTTCCCTTTTTAGTTGTCAAATATGTGGATAACAACAAGAAGCAATTATACATACTAATGCTTCCTGCTAATTTATTTTCCAAAAACACTGTTCTCAAAAGACGGCTTTTCTTTTGAAAAGTGCCTGTTTATAATTTTAATTAAATTAGAAATTTTATGGCTGCCTCTTTGTATGTTATTTGAATGCAAAAAAACAACAAAACAGTATCTGCCCCAAATCATGAATTGTTTCCATTAATAGAGATATCTGTCAAGTTCCAGTCAAACATTAAATACTTCACATGTTGTACTTCTATAGTATAAGTATATCAAGGCCCCCAATGCTAAAACAGCTTAGGAACTGTATGATGGTGCTGCTGTGACCTACATTTCTTCAGCTCTGTTCCCTGTGCACTTCAGAAATCCTTTTGTTATATCAGGTAGTTGCTGGACGTCTCCCAAAGCCCCTCAGGCTTATTGGTACTGCATGTCTGCAGAACTAATAGAGGACGACCAAAGGTAACAAGGCATTTTGGAACAATGCTGAGCACTAAAATCATGGCAGCAGGGCTAGAGGGTACTGAGCAAGTGTACATTGAAATGCTTCACCTGGAGAGGGCGAGGAGACCTCTCACCACCAAATGGGCATTTTTACTGTGGCTCTACTCTTGACACTGCAAAAGTAGAATGATGAATATTGTTTAGAAGCAGGGTTATTTAATTAGTAAGAAAGGAACAGAATGTTCTAGAGTCCAAAATAAGCATTAAGAAATGCCAGCCATAGCTTGGACGTGTACAATAACATGATTGCTGTACTAGAGAAAGTCAGGCTTTATTTAATACTTAAAAAATAATAATATTAATAAAAAAGTTTTATACAACTTTTCAGAAGAGACTAGCTGCAGACACGCACTGTCGGCCATTGTGATGTCTCATGCATGCTCTGCCACACAATTTATGTGAGGAATGTGTGTACCACCTATGGATTCTTTTTCCAAACTGACACTGTCATGCAATGTGTGAAACTTCTGGATATTTTTCCTTAAATTAAACCACAACAACTGTCAATAAGTTTACAGCGCACTTCACAATAAATTACAGCACCCTACAAATTACAATGTGCAGTTTGCAACACAAACATGCTGTGACTTTGCCAGCTTTATGAGCTACACTCAACCTTCAAAAACTGTAAAAACACCATTACAACTCTTCAGTGTTAATTTTACATGCATCAGCTGAGACTCCTCCCCTCCGCACTTGCCCACCACAGGTTGTCCGTGTTGTCCAAATGTTCTGTCCGGTGTCCCTGCGTGCCCACCACAGGAAATCCAATAAGGTTGCTGCTTTGCTGGATTAATGTTGATGTTAGGTATCGATGACTTAGAAAATAATTAAAAAACTGATTATATTGATTGATTATAACGAAACTGAAAGCCAAAGAATAGAGGTTCAGTCAAACTAAGGTAGGCAGACAAACTTGAAGGTAAATAAATGTTTGTGGAGTAAAGGCTGAAATCAGGAGCTGGACAGAATATGACTTCATTAAAAGTAACATTAAACCAAAGCAGATGATACAAATACAAAATGTGGAAATCAGAAAGGCAGTGAAAAGCAAACCCAGGTGCAACCACTCAGAGACATCTATTTGGAGCTCTGCTTTTGAACAGTACCTAAATCTATATATTTTCCCTTTGGAAACATTGGCTATCCAACAAATACCTAAAAAAAAAACTTGCTTTCTGTCTGTCGGTCTCTCTCTCTTTCTCACCCCCCACCCCCTCCCCCACAGACACTCGCACACATACATGCTCAGAAATCCCACCCATACACAGAAATCAATCTCAGAGAAAATCTATTATGCACTTCATCAATCTTTTTGGATTTTTACCAACTGAACAAATTGTCAGTTATCAAAACTCAATTTCAGAAATGACATGGCTAAATTTGAGCAGTGGTGTTTGCTATGTGCAGCGTATTCATTCTCTTGCATTATCAAAGGAGTTCATGTCACTCAGTTATTTCCTTGGCTGTTACTAAAGTAGAACTATGTGGGCAGTTACATTTTTATCTTGCTTAATTATATAAAATAAATGTTTCTTTCTAGTGACAGCATTACTAGTAATATAATTGGGCATGACTCTTTTACAGGAGCGGACAACAAAATCCTTTATTACCTGTAACATTTTGACCATGTTTTTGGGAGTCTAAAAATAACATTATCACAACTTTTACGTAATGCTGTAGCAACATTGTTCAAACACAAATTGATAACTGGTTTTCTTGGCATGGTTTTACCATAATATTACCATAATATTTTTAACATACTATCTAATACCCATAATTTGCATGCATGTGACTTGCCCAAAAACGCCTTAAAGGCAGCATCAAGCCAGAGGGGTGAACTTTACACTCTGTGGCTTTCAAATGTCCACGACGCAGCCCTGGTATCAAATTCAATTTACATTGCCATATAACCTTGACTGAAGTTTTGAATCACTTGATTAGTTTTCCACTAAACCTGCTCGATCAGTTTAATAGGATTGAGCTGCTTCTAAAATATGCCTCCTCCTCACAGTAGGAAGCTTTTTCGCTGCTTGGGTGTACATCGTGCTATATTTCACTCTGTCTTGTTTGGCCTTAGAATTAGTGTTGATGTTAAATAAAGCAGCTGAAGCCAGTGTTGTGCCTTTTCTTGTTGTCTCAGTGTTTGTTTTGTTCATGTATATTCGGATAGCACTTAAATGTAGTTATTCATAGAAACACAGTTATGCAGATAAAGTATTTCCATTCCTGCAATGAGCAACATCAGTGTGATGAAAGCATCACTCAGGCTTTTTGATATATGAAGTCATGAGACATGTAAGTCTCTCTGTATGCTTTGGGGACTCTATGCCAGAGCCCAAAGGTGCTAAAGAAGATGGAAAGAGGTGGGAAAAACACCGAAACATTGACTAAGCAGAAAGAAAAGCCTCAATTATCATAAAGATCCGGGCCCACACTCTCCGCCTCAGTAAATCCCTGCGGTCTGCTCATCAACATTCCAGGGGACCTGCCAGATTACTCAAGGCACTCTGTAATTTGCAGTAAAGAATAAAGATGACGCCAAAACAAAAACAAATCTGAGATGCTACAAATTAGGAGTGTACTCAGTTAGTCTGTCAACGCTGTAAATTTCTAGCATATAAAAATGTCGTTCTGGGTGCGGGAGTGTGAAGGAATTAATGAGCTGTCCATTTGCGTTACTTTATTCCCTCGCGTGGCTGGCGTTTCCGAAACGACGGTGAATCAATCTGCCTTTATGGTAATGAAGCTTCAATGCTGGAAATTATTACATTAAATGTATTGCATTGGTTTGGAGTGCAGGAAAGCCTGCGCCGGCTTGTCTCTCTCACCTCTGAACCACATACACACAAGAAGTTTTCGGATAGCTCTGTCTTTCCTGCTCTTCACACCACATCTGTATACCTTTGAAATACTGCTCAGATGAAGTAAATTCGCTTTAGAGACAACATAATGCAAGCCAGCATATAATGAAGCAACTTACGTTTAACTTCTGAGATGCCAGTTTCAAGTGTAGTTTGTCAGGCCTCATGG
>JBCNYG010000010.1:7186673-7200837 GCA_039654305.1 Porochilus rendahli | reverse complement strand
GGGGTTACAGTCAAATTAGGAATGATATATGAATTTATTAATAATAAATGATATGCAATTATCAAAATGTTCTAATCAGCAATTGTAAAAACTGTTTACCTTCAGTCTGTTGAGGGGTACGACACACACACACACACACACACACACACACACACAGGCAAATTGTCCATTTCTTACTCATAGAGATCAAACATATAAACCCTCACATATGACTGCTGGAAGCTTTCTCTCTAGTTACCACCCCACTTTCTTTCTTTAGAAAATGTCTTTACCGTTACTATGTACATTTTTCTGAAAATGGCCCACTTATCATTGCATTAATTCTGATAAATATGACATAACAGGAAAAGGTATTTATGTCTTTCAACTCAAAAATGTAGCAAGAATGTTGACTACAAAGAGAAGCTAGTTAGTGCAGACAATCTGTATGTCAGTGCATGTCACTGTGGTTGAGCACTAACTAGAACACAAATACTCCATGTGTTGCATGTCACAGCTTCTCCATGTGTCTAATGCAGGGATTCAAGAGACCCAAATGCAGAATAAGGAGTGTATTAATAATCAACAGAGGAACAAAATCACAATCTTGATAATCAGTAGTCAGTTTAAAACAATGACCAGCAACGGGTATCAAAGGAGAAACAATAACTCACAGAAACCAAACCTCAGGACAACAAAGTTGTCAAACAAAGAGGAACAGGAAGCCAGGGTTTAAATACACAGATCAATTAGCTGTCCAGGTGCTTTCAATTTTCCAGAGATCCAGGGAGCACCACCATAGTGTCAGAGTTCACTGGGTGTGTGGTTAGGGAGTGTGTATAAAGAGACACCAAATGTAAAGACATTTACTGCTGAAATTGCGAATGTAGTGACCATAAGTTTGAGAAACCCATGAATCGTTGCAGTTCTTTAATTGTTCGGGGATCAGGCCAATCTTGAACTACCAGCACCTTCTTCTCATCCATCTGTATGCACCCAGGACTAAGAACATGAACACAAGGAAACTAATGGTGGTTCGGTGAATTCACACTTTTTGGCTTTCACAGATAGCTGATGTTATAATAGCAGACAGTGAAGGACCTGCTCGACATACAGAATGTGGTCTGTCAAACTAGAGAAGTAAATCAACAAATCATCATTGTAGACAATTAAGAACTGGTGAACCATATCTTGGAAAATCTCATTAATAAATGACTGGAACACATTGGCAAGACCATACAGCATGACCAAATATTCATAGTGCCTCCTAGTGGTGATGAAAGCAGTCTTCCATTCATCACCCTCACATATCCGAATTAAGTTGTAGGCACTTCTCAGATCTAATTTGGTAAACACAGTGGCCTTTCGGTCTTGTTCTAGTGCGGCAGGTATCAATGGGAGAGGATAGCGGAATTTCACGGTTAGATTATTCAGAGCACAATAATCTATGCAAGGTCAGAGACTCCCATCCTTCTTTTTTTTAACAAAGAATAAACCAGAGGCTGCAGGAGACATAGAAGGGCTAATAATACCTTTACTAAAGGCTTTATCAATATACTGTTCCATGGCTTCCATTTCTGGGATGGATAGAGGGTAGACTCTACCCCTAGGTGTTGATGTTCCAGGAAGGAGATTGATAGTACAATCCCAAGGTCGATGTAGAGGAAGGGACCTCGGCTGTTTATTGCAAACATCATGATACTCACAAGGCACATATTCAATACCAACAGCTGTTGGGCTTTCTACGGAAGTAGATCAACTAGGAAGAGAAAAAGAAGACAACGAACAAGGCGAACACAAGCAATGCAATGGGGGTCATGTAGACATAGCCAAGAACAAGAGTGTTTTTGGGTGAATTGATTACCAACAGTAATGCTGTATTTCCTCATGATGTAGCAGCCCAATTTGTAGATGAAGGGATGTCACTATACCTTTTCCCAAAGTCTGACCATCTAGCAAATTCACCTGAAGGGGTGGTTGAACAGAGAGCAAGGATACACCTAGACTCTTTGCAAGCTGTTCATCAATAAAATTGTCAGCTGCTCCTCAGTCTACTAATGCTGGAAGTGACAGTGAAACCCCTCCATAGGAAACCAAAGCAGGTACTGAAAATTGCTTTTGTGTCACATTTAAGAAGGCAGAAGTTCTCATCAGAGTTGTGGTCATCACTATTCTCCTCTGGGGACGTACCAGACAACTCAAGTGTTGATGACCTGACTCTCAGCAGTACATGCAAAGACGGAGTTGATAACGCCGTTGACACTCTTCCCGGGACAGTGGTGCATGGCCTAGTTACATTGGCTTTGGATCTGAAGAGGAAGAAGTAGATGAGACTGGAACTCACTTACAGCTAAAAACAAAAAAGCTAAAGAACAAGGAGGCTGGTTCTTCGTCTGACTGCACAAGTGATGATCAACGGTGATGGACATCTGAATGTATGCTTCCAAGTTAGATGTGTCTCCCTTGCAGGCCAGTTCTGCTTGGAGCTCCTTATTCAAGCCACACCGATACATGGTTAAAAAGGCACCACTCAACAAAGGACTATGCTGGTGCCACAGTGCAGTGGCCCAATCTAAGGTCAACATACAGAAATTAATTTTTACCCCACATTTACCCCAAGTTTTTTAATGAACTCCACGCAGCTCTCATACTGCAAACAACAAGGGCTCTAGCCACCTTTCCCAATTCGGTGCATTGCCACAAACTAACATGTGAATCATAGTTTTGAGCATTTGATTATAGATGTCTGTCCTTCTGAGGATGGTACATGTTGATGCAGATCAATTTAATTCCCAGTAATTCATAAAGCTTGTGAAGTGTTTGTAATATAAATGTAGTCCCCTGATGCGTGAGAATCTTCCTAGCGATTCCCACTCAGGAGATAAAGCAGAAGGGTGCCTCAGCAATACTGTGTGCAAGTATTGTGCAGACACACTGCTTCCAGGTGTCACAATGCATAATCCACTAATGCTGACACAAAGCAGTACCCAAACCCCCATTCCATACCAGTTCTTTCGAAGGAGACCCAAATTAATAGCCAAGTGCACAATGCCACTTTTGAGGCCCATTTTTATTGTCCTGGCATTCATGGTGTGAATTAAAAAGCCAATTAAAAACAGGCCAGGAGACGGTTTGATGTCTTTTCTTGCTCTAAATGCCCCACCATGGGATTATAATAAACCATGTAAAAAGCATTTCCATGTCTCGCTGTGAGACCAGCAACTTGGTATTCCCAGTGTTACATGTCAATTGTTATAACCAATGTTTAATAATAGAGAAACCTAGGAAGACAAGACCAATATTAGGCTGGAAGCTTTGATCATTGATTACTCTCATTTGGTCAAATGCATGTCTCAGAGTCTCATTCTGCTTCTTCTTCTTTCTCAAGGTCATGGTGAACATAGACAGTTTCACCTTTAGAGAGATTAAGAGGGAGGAAGAGAGAGAGAGAGAGAGAGAGAGAGAGAGAGAGAGAGAGAGAGAGAGAGGAAACTAAAGGACAAGATGTCTGTCTGCTGCTGCAACAAGTCATGTGCTTGATTGCCTCCTTCATCATCACAGTCCCATCCAGGAAGCTGTTGATAAACTGCTCCAGCACCACCATGTTGAGGATCTCCTTGGTACTCTATACTTTTGCTGTCAGTAGACACTTTGTACAGGTGTCCTCCAGCTGCTGGATGTGAATGGTCAGACAGCCTCCTCCAAAATGAGCAACCAAAAGCATTGGTGGAGCTGCTCTAGGGAGTGCCTGACCTGTTGGTGGACAGCCCGCTTCAGCCTTGCCTACTTTAATCAGCTGGCTGATGGCAGCTGCTGGGTCATTGTGTTGGGCTTCATCCAACAGGGGCCATAGGAGACAAGCCACGCAATGATCCCCAAGATGAAAATAGCTTGAGAAAAACCCTAGGATCATTTTGGTCCCATTTGGGATACCTGAGGCTGTTGAGTAGTGGCAGCTCTGGATTTCTGGGGCAGGGCCTGGAGCATCTGCTAGTCCATCTGCTGGGCATGAAACAGCACCTGAAAGTGCTGATTCTGATTGTTGTGCAGTGAGTCCAGCATCTAGTTATAGCTACATTGGATCTTGGTAATGGTTTGGATGAGCTTGACAATGCAAGCTGCAGATTCCACCAAGACAGTTTCCCCAAGACAAATCACAGGTTCCAAATACTGAAGACGCAGGGACAGACAGATTACTTTGATTATTCACTTTTCGTTCTTTAATTCACTCATTTATTGAACTGCTCAACCTACTAGGTTTGTGGGGAGGCTGGAACTTATCTCAGCCAACTCTGGGCAAAGGCGAGGTACGCCCTGAACAGCTCATCAGTCCATTATAGGCCAACATACACATACAACCATTCACACTCACACCTAAAGGCAATCTGGAACAGCCAGTTAGCACAAGCACATGCAAACTCCTGACAGAAATACCCTTGAACCCAGGACTCCTTGCTGTGAAATAGACATGCTAACAACGACGTCACTGTGACTTTTCGGTTTTATTAAAAAAATTTAATTGGCACTTTTCAGTCGCCTTTTCTTATTCTGAAAGAGCAAACACATAAACCCACACAGCTCTCTCTCTCTCCTTCTCTCTCTCTTTCTATGGTTATTGGCCTCTCTCCTGTAAGTACACAGAGAACACACATAAATAGGTCTGGTAATTATACCCAGTTGAAACTCATTAACATTACCTGCTGGGTTTACCGGAGTCCTTTCCATCTGTAGAGGGCACTCAATCACGCCCTCACTGCCACATCAGACATGAAGAAAGACCACATTTATTACAATATGATGCAGCTGTCCTTAGAAACTGCAAGGGCAGATTTTGCGGCTGCATATGTAAATTGTGTGACTAGTTAGAAAATATCATAATCAGGTACAAACAACAGTAATAAATGTTTTTTTTTTAATTATATATAAATGTCTTACACAGATCTCTAATTGAGACAAATTATGAACTCAGGTGATTAGGTTGAGGAACTGTCAGAGCAAGAGCACCATACAGCAAGCACTAAATATGCACTCTAACATACAGTGATGGATCATTTATGCTTTAAGGCTGTTTTGTAGCTAGGGGTCCAGGACATTCAGCCTAAAATCAGCAAGATAATGACCTGAAACATTTAGCAGTGTTAACTGAGACATGTTTGTAACAACTCAAAGTCAATGTTTTGTAATGGTGGATAACATTGAAACCAGAAACAACTGTATAAGAAAACCCTTGATGAAATTAAAATTATATAGTGTATGCCACAGTGGTGTAGAAAAGTGTTTGCCCCCTTGCTGATTTCTTTTTTTTTTTTTGCCTGTTGTTTTTGCATGTTTTAGATCATCAAACAAATTTAAATATTAGTCAAAGACAACACAAGTAAACACAAAATGCAGTTCTTAAATGAAGGTTTTTTATTATTAAGGGAGAAAAAAATCCAAATCTACATGGCCCTGTTTGAAAAAGTCATTGCCCCTTAACAGGTTAGGCCACCCTTAGCTGCAATCAAGCATTTGCCATAACTTGCAATGAGTATTTTACAGCACTGTGAAGGAATTTTGGCCCACTCATTTTAGCATAATTGTTGTAATTCAGCCACATTGGAGGGTTTTTCGAGCATGAACCACCTTTTTAAGGTCATGCCACAGCATCTCAATAGGACTCAGGTCAGGACTTTGACTAGGCCTCTACAAAGTCTTCATTTTGTTTTTCTTCAGCCATTCAGAGGTGGACTTGCTGGTGTGTTTTGGATCATTGTCCTCCTGCAGAACCCAAGTTTGTTTCAGCTTGAGGTCATGAACAGATGAACTGAAGCAGCAAAACAGCCCCAGACCATCACACTACCACCACCATATTTTACTGTTTGTTTGATGTTCTTTTTCTAAATTGCAGTGTTGCTTTTACGCCAGATGTAATGGAACACACACCTTCCAAAATGTTTAACTTTTGTCTCGTCAGTCCGCAAAATATTTTCCCAAAAGTTTTGGGGAACATCATGAAGCCTTAATGTTGTTTTTGCTCAGCAGTGGTTTTCGTCTTGAAACTCTGCCATGCAGGCCATTTTTGCCCAGTCTCTTTCTTATGGTGGAGTCATGAACACTGACCTTAGCTGAGGCAAGTGAGTTCTGCAGTTCTTTGGATGTTTTTGTGGGGTCTTTTGTGACCTCTTGGATGAGTTATCTTTGGTAATTTTCGTCTGCCGTCCACAGTGGGGAATGTTTTTGCCTTTTGTGAATAATGGCCTTCACTGTGGTTCACTGAAGTCCCAAAGCTTTAGAAATTTCTTTATAACCTTTCAGACTGATAGATCTTAATCACTTTCTTTCTCATTTGTTCCTGAATTTCTATGGATCTCGGCATGATGTCTAGCTTTTGAGGATCTTTTGGTCTACTTAAATATGACCTGCCTGACAAAATAAAGTGATTTCTTGATTGAGAGCAGGTGTGGCAGTAATCAGGCCTGGGTGTGGAAAGAGAAATTGAACTCAGATGTGAGTTCATTCATTTATTCATTTTCTGAACCGTTTAATCCTAATTAGGGTCACTGGGAGGCTGGCACCCATCTCAGCAGACTCTGGGCAAGGGCAGAATACAGCCTGGAGAGCTCGCCAGGCCATCGCAGGGCAGAAACACGATGACGGCAATGCAGCCTAATCTTGGCGAAAATCAGTAATGGTTCTTTTACATGCCTCTCAACACAGACAGTGAGAGACATGGCCTGCATTTGATAACCCAGTTAGCTGCACGGGGGGTACAGCAGTGATATCCCGTTGATAGTGGGGCTTGAATCCCCGACCGTGGGATCAGAAATCCAGCACTACAGGGCCATGTTATTTTTGGTTATTTTTCTCCCTTAATAACAAAAACCTTCGTTTAAAAAACACATTTTGTGTTTAATTGTGTTGTCTTTGAATAATAATCAAATTTGTTTGATGATCTAAAACATTTAAGTCTGACAAACCTGCAACAAAAAAAAAAGGAATCAGGAAGGGGGCAAACACTTTTTTACACCACTGTATATTTTAGTTTGAACTTTCAGTTACTGCAGTATGCTTAATGCCATGAAGGATACCAGTATATATAAAGTCAACTTTGCAAACAGTCTTCTTGCATCTCTGTCTGATAGGAACAGATCATCTGAATATTCAGTCACAGGAAAATCATAGACAACTTTGTTTGCATATGCTACCAGTTTGTGACAAAGAAGTGGATTTTTAAACTGTAAAGAATTGTTGCTTGTTTAAATGCTCATTTATAAGCACTCTCTAAACAAGGATTTATTATTGCTTCAACAGCTTAAATGGACTTTGTTTTGTAGAAATGCACTACTTTATAACACATAACAGACAATAATTCTTGATAACCATTAGATATACCACATACACTTCAGGCTAAGAAAAACAAGTTTACACATGAAAAGTAATGCATAGGAATGGCATGAATAGCTGCATTAATACAAAAGCTTGATTTTTTCCATCTCTGTCTCATTAATTATAGACCTCACTCACTCACTCAAACACTTTCAGAGAGCATTTCACCCAGAGTTCCAGTGAAGGCAAAGCCTATCCTGAACACAGTGCGTATGAGGCGGGAATACAATCTAGATAGGATGTAGTCCCTGTGTAGACACATTCACACTCCTTTACACCTGGGCGAAATTTGTCTTAGCCAATCCACATATAGCCATGTTTTTTTTAAGGTGGGGAAAAAAATGGAGACCTCAGAGGGAACTCATGCAGAGATGGAGGAACAAAGAATGGCAGTATCCTGAGCCTAGGATCTAAATGGAGCTGTGAGGCAGCAGCCTTTTACAATGTGCCAATGCACTGCACCCTAGTTAAAACAAATCACTGGTATTACTTTCAGTTCTCAGGTATGATTCATTCAGTCATTTGAAAAAGAAATGCTGAAAACTGTTAAAATAGCTCAAACTCGAAATAGCAAAGCACCAGGTGTCACCTTGACAAAAAGAACATGCCAGAGCTCTCTTTAGATAAAGTGCTGCTTTAAGAAGAAAAAGTGCTGAAATAAACCAAATCTGTATTTATAACTCAGGTGCTAAATATAAATATATACATTTTTTTGTTTTCCAATTTACTATGGGTGTGATGCATGGCTAGAGACAGTGGACCCAAATAATTCATCATGTCACCATGAGCAGCAGGAGCAGCAGAAATGCTATCTGTCCCCTCAGTGGACCTCAGCGCTGATGTTAGAGGTGATTTGGGCAGCACTTCCACTTGTCCCACGGGCCCTTGCTTGTTGAAAAGGGGGCTTACGAGAAGCAGAACATAAAAATATCCCATCCCATGCCTATACCCAGGGGTTCCCTCAGCCGTTGTGTATCCATTACGACTGCTTTTTGCAGCTCATACATCGATACAGTCCAGCACAAGCAGGCCAGAGGGAATGTGTGCAACAGAGCGCGTTGCTACAAAAACCTGTCTCCATGGATCAATAGCTCATTAATACAGGACAATGGGGCATGAGTGCTGGCAGAGACCAGGGTGGATGGGGCAAGTTCTTCACTTCTTCCAGCGGTGGTTAGTGTTTGGTTGCACCTTTGGGACTGTAGCCTTTACATCAACTATAACAAAACTAGTGTTAGTCACCAGACTTGGCATATCAGCCAATGCCCGGTGCTAGGGACAGTGTGTGGCTGCATTCTTAATAATTTCTTAAACAAAAGCTTAATTGAATGATTGTAGAAGTTCATGCTCTTAACTGTTTCTAAAACTAAAAATCCTTGGGTTAATCTGACCCTACAAACTAATCATATCAGTCAGCTGAGGGTTTTTGAAACCCCTACAGTCCTACACAGTTGTACATTTTCTTTACTCCAAAGACGCCAACTTGATGGGCTCGATAAAGGTGCATTAGCTTATGAACTATATTTGTGCTAAGTGATCATGATCGGTGTAAATAAAACACATTCACACATTCTTTCTGTTTTTGTGTGAGTTCTCTGGTTTCTCCTGGCCTCCAAAAACAGGCTGGTAGATGCCTTGAAAACCTGTGGATGAAGGCTTGTTTCTGCAAAACTGTCAGAAAATATTATACAGATGTATCTCATAACTGTGTGCTTTTGTCTTGCAATTAATCCGTGATATCAAAAAATTGTTAATTTATTATAATTAGAGTAAATAAATGCAAGTACCCAGGAAAAATCTTTTTCTTGAAATTATGAATTAATATCACAATTGTGCCTTGACATTTTGCAACTGCAAGTTAATATTTCACAACTGTGTCTCTTTGTCTCGCAATTAATTATCACTATCACACAACTGTGACTTCGGTCTCCAGCAGCCAAACCTCAACAAAACCCAGCAGTGTGCAAACAAGCAATATAACCAACCTTAAGTATTCGTTTCATTATGTTCTGGCCATTCTTGGAGAATATTTTAGGATCAGCTGGACAGCATGCCTGGGGTGCTGACATAGCTTGGTGGCTTATTAGCCTTGGAATAGCTTAATAAGCAGAAAGGTCACACTAACTTCCAATTAAGAAAAAAATGACACAATTGTGTGGAACAATATGCACGTTTAGTGTCCTGTAATGTAATGGCATCGCATCCAAGATGTATCCCAGAATAGGCTCCAGAACCACCACAGACATTTTATGTACGTATATAAATATGCACTCATCTGTTACACATTTATAGATACCAAAGTACAGCTTCAAGTGCTTGATACCTAAATATCAGCCAACTCTGGGTGAAGGTCTGGCGTACCCTGATCAGATTGCCAGGCCATCTCAGGGCCACACACACAACCATTCACACTCCCACTCACACCTAGAGTAGTTATCTAGTTCACCTAATGTGAATGTCTTTGGACTGTGGGAGGAAACCAAAGTACCTGGAGGAAACCCCTGCAAGCACAGGGAAAACATGCAAACCTCACACAGAAACACACAAGCCCAGCTTGCTGTGAAGTGGACATGATATGTTACCACTATGCCACTGTGGTGCCCTACTTAAGTATTTATTCCAAAAAAAATTCGTTTTTAAAAAATAATTGAAAAAAATGCTTATTTTAACCTTTATGTCTTTGTCATTTACCTTCATCAGTATGGGATTTATTTATGATCATATGCCTGAACCACAAGATCCTATAACAACAGTAATCAATCAACTCCTCTGTTTTCTGTACACACACAGGAACATGGTCACTTTTGAAATAGGATGTCAGTAGAGCCCAAGTTAATTTTTAAAAAAAAAAAGATAACTAATAAATCAATTATTTGTCTTACATACAGGTAGGATGCAGCTTGTGTAAGTGTGTATTGCACAAGGTAGGTCATATCTCATTGTGTCAGAGTAAAGGAGGGTAGAGTCCTACTGTATACCTACACATGCACAGACACACACACAGGGATATGTGCCAGTTCTTTGAGGAGGTGTTTTCCATTCAGCAGCCCTGCGGGAAACCTGTTTACAGCTTTTATTGCAGCGGCATGGAGGTCCACACCACACACTGCACTCCTCAATGAATAAATCACTCCCCTGCTGTGCTTGGGGTGGAGGGATCACGCCACAGGAAGGGGAAAAGAACTTGCAGCTTCGGTCTGTCCTTAACCATTTATTAAGTGTGAAAGGAAGTGGCTCCTCTACGGCCTGGTGGCTAGTGGTTGTTTACCACTCTAACTCATTTGGTTGGAAATGACATACCCCCACTAAAAAGACTGTCAGTGGATTTCTCCTGCATTTTCAAGAAGCTAAATTTTTTTCTCCCGTATTCTTTTTTCCCAAATAAAAGGAAAAAAAATTATATCATTGTCAATTATTCCCTGAAGCAGAGGTGTCATTGAATATTCCCCAAGAATGAACCCTGAGAGGAGTATTCAGTGATGTGTATATCACCAAGTGTATACTACATAGGAACATAGGAAAAGCAAAAAGATTTAAAGTTTATCTTTGTATAATTTAAGCATGATATTGTCAGATGAGCTCAACATGCTATCCAAGCCATGCAGGCAGACGATACGTGTGTGTCGTGTCTTTTAAAGCTCATTCTTCGTTTTAGTATACACTACACAAAATCATAATAAACGAAAACTAAAGGAAGGGGATTTTTTTGGTTAATGGAGACTAATTAAAGGTCTGAAAGATGCTTGATGCTTTTTTACCTTTAACAACATGATCATATTGCATAGCTTTTTTACATTTTGGTGGTCGAAATTTTGTTGAATTTCCAGGATTTCATAACCAGTGACCGTGGGAAACCTTGATTGTTTGTCTGCCATTTCAATTCAAGCATTACAATGCAATAATTGCAACAATGCAATAATTTGTTGATCCCATGGCAATGATGCAGTAACAAGATTTGATGGCTTTCCACCAATCGGAAATGAGAAAATCTAAATTCTAATGTTTATTGGTAGCAAATCAAACTGATAGTGCAGGTTCCATGCACTAATGATCTATATCCGTCTAAATATAATCCAATTAGATTTATACAGTATGAGGTACTCAGGTTCTTACATAATAGAATAATTTCTCATATAATGGTAAATTAAAATGTTCAGCCACTGATAAAACTGTCCCTACGTTCCAGTATAGTTATAGCAAGCTTGAAAAAATGTTTCTGAATGCTGGATCAGCTTCAACAGAACCTTTACTCCTAAACTCCCAACATGATCATTATAATAATTTTCCTCATTTTATTATTTAATGTATAGCACAGTACTGTACATACTGCAGTGGGATATATGTGCATGTGTGTGTGTGTGTGTGTGTGTGTGTGTGTGTGTGTGTGTGTGTGTGTGAGGACGTGTGTGTGTGAGGACGTGTGTGTATGAGGACAGCGGTATAATGGACGTGTGCATGAGGATGTGTGTGTATGAGGACGTGTGTGTATGAGGACGTGTGTGTATGAGGACGTGTGTGTGTATGAGGATGTGTGTGTAACTGATTTTGGACAACTAAAGTGGTTCAGGAGGCTGGGGACCTAGCTGCTAGTTCGTTATCAAAGTTCATGCATCGTGTTTACCCCAGTGTGATTACCTTAACAAGGGACATAAATCATATCATTAATTCAGACGATTACCATCAAATATCTATAAAACTGTAGCATGTTTCTCTGCCCAACCACCATCCATTTTAAATCACTGATAAAAAAGTATGAGGCAAGAGAGAAAGAGAGTTATATACCCAATTATGCTGTCATCTACTCTATGTAGAGTTTAATGTAGGAGTTATAGCACTTCACAGCCAGTGCTCCAGTGCCCGTGTGCATTGTTGATTTGAGTACTAAAAAGAGGACCGAACATGGACAATATCTCTTCTATAAGCATTCTATATGACAGTAAGTTTCTCAAGCCCATAATCTATTAAATTATTTCTTGGATTATTTAGCAACTACACTTAAACTAGGTGTAGACTTGATCCTGAGCTCAAATTATTATTTGTACCGAATTTTTACATTTACAGCGTATGGCAGACGCACTTATCCAGAGCAACTTACAATTATCATTTTTACACAACTGAGCAACTGAGGGTTAAGGGCCTTGCTCAAGGGCCCAACAGGGGTGATAGTGGGGATTGAACGGCTGACCTTCAGATCACTAACCCATTGCCTTAACCACTAAGCCACCACAGCCCGTTTACATGTCTGCTTTGAGTCTGTTTGGATTCCTGTGGGTACCCTAGGGTGTATTCCTTTTTAATGCCCAGTGTTCCCACAGCAGACTCAGGTTCCACAAACAGAACAGTATGATAGCTGGAACCAGGATAACCAGAACGATATGTTTATTGAACATGAATGAATACACTAAAGCTAATGAGAAAGGTTTGTAATTATGACAGGAACAACACGGGGTTAACCCGAGTGAGATAAGCCTTTGCAACAGCTCCCTTAAATCACACTGAACAGTTACAGTTCTGGGGCTTGTTAGTGAGAAATAGTTTTTTTGCTTTTTATCAGGATGTGAAGCAGGGCAGAACAACTGACCTCATGGTGCCCACAGTCTGGCATGACTGAATGAGCCAGCTCTCTCTGCTTCTGCTCCTGTTGGTGTAGTCCAGACGAGTTAGGCTAACATGGACTCCACCTGTTTCACTAGTGGTACACCCCCCCCCCTTCCCGGGCCCCACCGCCCCTTCCTCCACAGATCCATTTCATTTAACTTTCCTTGTCTATCCTCCAAGTGGCCACCTTTAAAACAATGGGCACAACCCTGCCAGCCATGGTAAGAGGGGAACAGGGAAAAACATAAGAAGAAGGGGTTTAAGTGATTGTCAGCATTTACTCACTGTTCTCTGGACAGGGTCTCTTGACAAACATCTATCAGTGGAGACAGGCTGTTTTCACTAAGGCCTTGGTCCCCAGAAGCATGTGGAGCCTGGCCATCTTATCGGCCCATCTGGCCCTCAGTGCTCTGTCCCAGACTGCTGTCCCTCTGCTACAATCTCATCTACTCACATCAATCAAAGATGCTTTTGGGGGGTCGATGCTTTTTTCCAGGAAACATTTGCCCTCAGCTGTTGTCCTCCCCTTCATCCTATTCTTTTTTTTTTTCGCATGTCACCTCCCTTTTACTAGGTGGTGTATGTCTTGCTCATCTTGCCTTCAGTTTTATTGGTATATATGACAAGATATACTCTGAGAGTCTTCACTACTTTATATATGATAGACGCAGAATAATATACCGTACTTCATAAGAGAGTACCTGTGCATATATAAACAATATATACACATAATCTAGCTCAGGTAATCAATAGCAATGTCATATATATGCATACCACTGTATGTAGCATTAACACCAATAATGTGGGAAGAAAAAGCCTGTGGTAAAAAGACTTTGCTCATGAGAGATGTTTGATCATAATGGACTGACTAGTTCAAGCTGCCATGAAGCCTACAGTGAATCAAATAACCCTCTTTACAACTGTAATTAGCAGAATAGCATCTTCGAACACTTA
This sequence comes from Porochilus rendahli, assembly GCA_039654305.1. NCBI lineage: Eukaryota > Metazoa > Chordata > Actinopteri > Siluriformes > Plotosidae > Porochilus > Porochilus rendahli. Next base: position 7,186,941 of record JBCNYG010000010.1, on the reverse strand, counting down.
CAACAACAAAGCATGAGCAAATTTTGAGCTGGCTGGGTTTTAACAGGACATGCCACATCAGGTTTCACTACAGTCTGCCCAGGACAGCAATATTAATCAACACTAGTCATAAATTTATCCATACAGGAAAACATCACCTCTTCTGAAAAAACTCACTCTCTGCTGGGACATACAGATGGCAGGTCAGAATTTGATAAATGATTTATTGGTAGCCTCAGACCACGGCAGTGTCTCTCTGCTTGTGTTACTCGACCTTAGTGCTGCCTTT
>JBCNYG010000010.1:7121301-7134975 GCA_039654305.1 Porochilus rendahli | reverse complement strand
CACGTTAACGTGGGCATTCACTATTACTCTCGAGAAATTGAAAAATAACTATGTTACACATGAGTACTTAAATCTTTTTCAAATTTTCATGTTGGTATAAATAACATGTACATTTGTGCTTGTTGCATTTTTAATGCCTCTCAATATATATTGTTTATCCGTCAGGGTCTGGGGGGGAAGCTGATGAACCTGCTTTTAGGTGAGAGGCCTGGTATACCCTGGACAGGTCATAGCAGGATTGACATGAACAACCTTTCGGACTCATACACAGCAAAAATTACATCTTAGCAGCAGTTATCCTTTCAACATTTAAGTAAAAATTATCTAGCATTTCCTATTAGAAGATTGCAAGACAGGAGATCTGAGATTATTAAACCTATTTCTAAACCAATCTTGTATTCCTCATCCCGTATTGTATGCCCACCTCATGCTCAGTGGATAGTCCTTGGATCTTCCAAAACCTGACCAGGATATAACAGTTACTTAAGATGAATGCTATGTCTAGAAAAGCAAACATTTCATAATTTCTCCATTGTTTCTAATAGCTCTTGAACTGTTGGCCCAAATGATTTGTGCAAGTAATTCTTGTCCATGGCATAATTTACCACACACAGAAAGAACAGGTCATATCAGATATATATGGGGTTGATAGAAAAATAAAATCAATGATGATTTGCAATTCTGAGGATGGTTAGCTCACCACACTAAAGAACCACAATTTGTTATTAAAGTCCATACGTCCAACAATTGGGGAACAGCTTTCTTTTATTGGTACAAGATGGTCATAAGCTTTTGGGTTTCTGCCAGCAACATTTTTTTTACCCTACAGTAAACCTGACAATGCCAAATGTATCCAATTACAGAATGAATTGAGTTTTGTGCATCATTAATTTATAAGATTGCAAAATTACTGATTTGGCCATGTCAGATTTCTCCTATCAAACATTGTATAAAAGCTTTGTGATTAAAGGCACATCGTTCCCATGTGCTTTTGTCTCCCTGATGTAAAAATGAACGTGCAAGCTTTACTCATTTCTCTAAACAAAATACAGCAAATGACACGAAGTGTTCATGTGCTCAGTATAGGAGTCAGTCAGTTTTAGTAGCTTGTCACCACTCCATCTAAGCAGACTGCCAATGAGTAGGCTTATTTAAAAGGGTTTAAATAATGGAGGATGCCAAGATACAGTTGCACACTGAATAGGAAATAGGGCCTGGGGAAGAGTTAGGCACTGTGTGTGATCTGAATGACCGTCCACAGACAGGTTGTATGGCTCACTGGTTTGGGCCGCATGTACACGAGTTGAATTGACCAGCTAATTGTCTGTTTATCATATTGGGAGGATCAGAGAAGGGCATGACCTGCTTGCTTCCACTTTCTTGGTTAGCCTTTTTACTGTATATCTTTCACTCAATACAATGATCTCTCTTATGAAAAAGGACATTATATGACTTTACAATATTGGCTTTGCCTGGTTTGCAATTGTGTCTAGCATGAAGTAACACACAATATGGAAAGGAAGTATGGTTGTGTTTTTCAGCTTTTGCTCCAAGTGACCTTTAGGTGCAATACACTGAAGTCTATCCACACAACAGGACCTGAGTAAATCCATGCCCCCAGAAATGGTCAACTCTCCATGTGCTAATCCCTACAGCATTATATCCACACTCCCTATCGCTCACACCGGATTGGTGCCCTTTGAAGCTAATTGCTGTGTTATGCAGTTGTGAAACCTGAGGTGGAAGAAACAGGTCCAAACATGAAGTAGCACATAAAAATAAACCAGGCTAAGCATCAAGCTTTTTGCAGGCCTTCCAACATCACAAATGAATACAAACAACAGCTGAAAAATGTACTTCAGTGATAAATTATTATAATATACTTATGGCATTTTCAAAGTGACCTAAAAACATCACTACACTTTTATTAGAAATCTCATAAACATAGAACTTGGAGAGACACTCCTCATCCTCCTGACATCCCATATAGCCTAACATGATTAGCACACATTAGCTAGCTGGTTCTCTTCTAGTGACTAGCAGATCACTGCAATAGACTGCTGACCTGTTCAGAGACATATTTTTAAATGTTGATTAGAATACTACATAACGCTGCACATTAAAAACTGCTCCCTTGATAGGTGCTTTAATAAATTTGCTCAGATATAATGAGAGTATATGTAAGTCACCGGCAAAACTGAATGGCATGGTTAAATACTACACATGGCATATAAAGGGTGGCGTGAAGAATTTTAATAAGAAAACTAGTTAAACAATAACAAAGAACAGCTGTGACTGATTGACAACCATAATGACGAATAACAAGAGTAGGCAGTGGACGCCGCGAAAGGAAAGTGGAGGGCCAAAAGGGACAAATGGATGGATTGACACACAATGAGTGGAACAGAACAGGGACAGAATCAAGAGAAAATTAATTTATTTATTCACGGAACCTGCTTAACCCTACTAGATTCGCGGGGAAGCTGCTTAGTACGCCTATCTTAGCTGACTCCGGGTGAAGGCGGAACACCCTGAACTGCTCACCAATCATGTAGGGCCACCAAACAAACACACACACAAGCAAAACTAATCACACTTACACCTAGGGGCAATTTAGAACAGCTATTTAGTCTAATGTGCATGTCTTTAGACTGTGGGAGGAAACCAGAGTACACAGAGAAAACCTTGACAAGCTGAGGACTCAAGGTGGACATTACCACCGTGCTGCCAAATATGACAATGATTGATTTTTATTTGTTTAGCACACCTAAAGCTTGCCAGTACCGCCTGATTGTTAAAATTTCCTACAAAAAACAATGTCATTCTATGGCCAGTGTCAAATAATATGGCCAACTTCTAACAGAAGTATTTGACACATTTGACAGATCATGTAAAAGGAATGATGAAGTAAGTTAAAGGTAATATAACCAGCAAATGTTTATATAAATTGTCAAACAGGCACGACACTCATGAAACAGCAACACTGTTTGTAACATTCCCATTTATTCATTCATTTTCTAAACGGCTTAAACCTAATGAGGGGCGCGGTGAGGCTGGCGTCCATCTCAGCTGAATCTGGGCGAGGGCAGAGTACACCCTGGACAGCTCGCCAGGTCCGAAACACGCTGATGCAACTTAATGGCTTACTCTTTATGAACAACAGCAATGGTTCTTTTACATGCCTCTTACCACAGATAGTGAGAGGCATGGCTGGCCTTTGACAACCCTGTTAGCTGAACTTGGGGGAAGCATTGACAACTCAGTGATAGTGGAGTTTGAACCCCAGACCTTCAGATCAGTAAGTCAGCACCTACCTCTATGCCACTACTGCCCCTTTATTGTATTTTAGGTTAAAAAATTATCCATCCATTCTCTGTACCGTTAAACCATGTGGGTCATTGAGGAAGTTGGAGCCAATCCCACCTGACATCGGGCAAGAGGCATCGTGCGTTGTTATTTGGGTAAAATCTAAAATATTAAAATTGTAAAGAAGACCCACAGGAATTCATAGCCATACTTGTCAAAAAAAAATACAGTTATTATGAAACTATTATGGTGGCTACGTGGTTAGTACTGCTGGCTTACAGCCAGAAGGATCCTGGTTTCAAATCCTGACCTTTTTATTTGCAGATTGCATGTGCTTTCATGACTTTTTTCTAGGTACTCTGATTTACTCCCATCGTCCCAAGATGTTAACATGAGTTACTCCAGCTTCTCCCATGACCCTGAAGGATAAGCAGTATAGATAATGGTTGTCTTAATGCTAATCAAGCATTAACAATGACTTAGTTACCTTGTTGGTTATGTGGATAAAGTTTTGCGTCATTCTTTAATCCTATATGACTAGTTTGTTCTGGCTGAACTCCTGTAATTCCCCCAAATTATTTCTTATTTTACACAGAAGTATTTAGAAAGCCTTTATTTGCAGTCCAATCTACCGCTACATTACACTACACTACATTTGCAATGCAAACACCACTACATATTGTAAGCAACGATGAGGGATATTTTTGCAATCTGCCAACAGCGGACTACTTACCATCTGTTTATATCTGTTGTATCAAAGAACAGCGTTAAACAGATATGAAACAAGAATCAAAGTCCTGGAGGAAAACTGCTGCTTTATGAAGGTTACCGTATAATTTGCCGGATCAGGAATTCTGGGTTTCTGCCGTATCAGGGTTTCTGAATTTATATTGTCAAATGCAGAAATGCTAAACACCAGCACGATGCAGTCAAGTCAATCACATGGCTATTTTTTGAATGCAGAGCACAAAGGTATGTGAGTGATCTCTCTCATTGATCCAAAGTGTCCACATATTTTTAGAGAATTGATTTTATGGTGCAGTGTATTCCGAGAAGAGCTAAAACAGGAGTGTGTGTGTGTGTGTGTGTGTGTGTGTGTGTGTGTGTGTGTGTGTGTGTGTGTGAGAGCATGCTAGTGTTCCATTTGAATGTTTTCTCAAGTGAAAGAAAGAAGCACTGCTTAGATGTTGTGGATGTTCAATAAAGCATCTCTGTTGAGGGATTTCAGAAAATAATTTTCCCTTTCTGATTCCCAGTCATTTTAAATTAGTCATTATTTAACATATGTATACAGTACTATTCACTAAGATCAAGTTGTCTGAAGACCTACAGGCACAGGCTTTGAAATTAACCATAAGCACATTTCCTACAGTTAATGGGATATGAAGGTATCAAACATGACAAAATAACCAATGGTGAGGTAGTCAGATGAGGGTTTGATGTAAGGTCACATTAAATATTTTCCTGTTTTCCTATTTTGTTATTATGTCATCAATTACATTCTAGCAGTTGTTAGGATTGAGTTCCTCTATAGCACATTTGAACTTCATAGACAATTATTGAAAACAAACAAGCAAAAAATGCATGTTGTAATGTTTCATAGAAATCAATGTCTAATGTCCGGAAGACTTTCTCATGTCAAAAAATGTACAGTTTTACTGGAGACAGTTTTACTTTAAGTGCTGACACTGGAGACGCCTTTCAATAATTAAAAATAAATTCTAAATATCAACAATTAGAGGCTTAGTCTTCATAAGAAGAAAATTTTAATAGTGGTGGCGCAGTGGTTAGCACGTTTGCCTCACAGCAAGACACAGTCTAGTTGTTTGTTTTCAGAGCAAAAAATTTTAAACCAGACTCAAATTTACTTAACACTAGGGCATTATGTTTACGATCTCAACAATTTAAGAGAATTGTGATGAGTACGGGGGTCGTGGGATCGGATTGTGATATTCTTGATGGAACTTGGTGGAATCGGGATGATTGATGATTTGACTGTCAAAATTTTTCCCCCCTTTACACATTTTGCCCCCTTTTAATACATTCCTACGATGTATTATGATTGTGACAGAAAATGGGAAGCGCGTAAGAGTGCAATAGAGCTTAACACACCTAAATGGAGTCTTACAGACCTTGATGCACCATTATAGGGGATCTTGATGAACTTGGTCATAAATCGCCGAGATCATGGACATTGTGCCCCAGTGTAAACCGAGGGTTAATGGTTGGGTCACTGAAATATTTTAGTTTCAATTCAGCGTGTAAATTTATACAGTAAATTGTTTTCTCATCCCCTTCCAGCAGGTCTGCAGGGCCTACTTTATAATTTTAGCTCATTGGAATTATTGTATTATTAGAAATCCAATAAGAAGCTATTGACATCTGAATATGAAGTGAATTTTAGCCCATTAAGCCAACCTGGGTGGAAAACAATTTGGCCAAGGTGCTTGTTATCAATATATCATCAGTGTTGCCTGGCTTGAATCTAAATGGCTGCACCTGTTGTGTTGTATATTCAGCCTGAATAATGCATTTTATACAATACTCTGCAATGTATGTCAAAAAAGGTCACCATGTTGAATTCATCTGTGTAAATGGCAGTGGATGATACCAAACGGATAGTGTTCTAACTGTGACAATCTGATCTGAAGTCATTTAGATGTGAATGCTGATCTAAAGCAGTTTAGAGATTTATTTATCAGGCAAAATTTTGTAATTCTGTATTCTGAACTATTTGCCACAAAGGTAGATATTAAACTGTGCAGATTAATGTTTTAAGGAATTGATTTCTGCATTCTTTTATTAAAAGCTATGATGAGTTAGAATCAGCCAGCATTGAGATGCATAAATAAGGGATTATCATTCTGAATTCATTATGCATTTATAGTAAAGCAGAAGCCCAATTAAAGTGTTTAGTCTCTGTGATAATCCTTGTCCAAATAATAGATGCCGATATAGTTGATAACACTTTGTTGATCTGCATCTGCTCAGATATTAATGCTGCCGGCAATGTGCTGAAAATGTATTTTTCTGAAGTCTGTCTGTGAACAATTACTATGATGACATAATGATTTGGAAGAACAATTAGTTTGTTACATTAGCAGCAATATAGCAAGATAAGCTTTAAACTCAAACTAAATGCAATTTTTACAGATTTACTGTATAGCACGTATATGTCAATTAAAAACCCATCACATTTTCAGAAATACTAGAATAGAAGATATGAAAAAACACCAAACAGTAGATATTATAAAAGATTAAACATGTGAGGACTGTTTGAGAAGAGTTTCAGACTATTCAATGTCAGAGCCTCATTTTGCAACATCTATGGAAATTTGAAGCACATTTGAAATTTTCTGATAAGAGTTTTGATTTTTTGAGATGAGTTCACGAACCAGGTGACTTAAATGCGATGCCGCAAATATCAGATGACAAATTTGAGAATGAAAAGCGACAGCTACATATTGCCATTGGTGTCAGTCGCTTTTCTATCACTTCTCTAGTGTGATCACCCCTAATCACATGACAAATATTTATTTTATTCATTTCTGGGCGGTGGTTTCCTTTAAGGAAAGTCATGAAGGATAAATCCAGCCAGCACCACTCTCCAAAAATTCATCTCAGATCAGCTTAAAAGGCTAAATTTACCAGCATAGAAGAGCAACCAATCAATGACTACGCCTGGCTGGCCACATCCTGAGATGCATCCTTTCTGCTTTTTTTCATCCACAAATACAAAGCTTTATGATGGGTATGTGAGTCGAAAGATTATCAGCTCATGGTGTATAAAAGATCTGAACTGTTAAAAATTCGTATGGCTGCAACCCAGAAGGAATTTTTGCTGCCAAAGTCATTGAATTGCATCTCAAGACACATTGAAAAGCTCCTCTGTTTAGTTCTTCAAGTAAAAAACAAACACAAAGACAGAATTTCATAAAGTAATCTTTTTAGATTTTCTTCTGAAGAAAAAAAGGGCACTTTACTATGATTAAAGCTACAGATTATGGACAGGTGCTTAGAGATCAATGTAGTAATTCACGTGACCTGAAGCTGTGCTCCAGGAGAACCCATCACCCACACCTGATCGGTGCTCTCCTAAGTGTAGATTAAAGATAGCCTGTGTTTTCAGAACAGATCTCTCACCCTGGCTGCCATGATTAAGACATGAGCTCATCAGAGATAGACCAGGTGATAACGCACTTGTAACACACTGAGAGTCTCATTAGGATGCCAGTCATACTCCATCCTTTGCACTAAAGAAACATTCCCTATTTATCAGACAAATGATCTCATAAGGAAATCAGAAAGAACAACTTAGCATCAGATATAAAGGAAAATGTTAATGTCACATAATGATATTCCTCTGCCTTAAATCCCCTCTGGAATCACTGTGTTAAGGCAATCACCGGTTGTAAAATGGCAGGTTGTAATGTTTTAGGACCTGAGGGACTCATTAGGAAGCATAAAAGCCACATAACACCATCATTCCTACTCCTCAAGATCTAATACAGCTTTTTCTTCTTTCTCCGGTCTATAAGTCTGATGACTGCAAATTGCTGGTAACGTGAAAGAAACACAAAAATACGACATGCATTCATAATAATTAGATGTTTTGTTTGTATAATATATTAAGTGAATGTATAGATTTTTTAAATAAAAAAAAAATCCAGATGTAGAGCAGCAACACAGGAAATGCTCTGAACTCTGAGAATGTAATATTACCGACTGTGCTACGGCAGCATAAAAGCCTCACATTCCTGACATTTCTTAGCCCCTGAATAAGAAAGTATCTCTGCATTCCTTTGAGCTGGAGAATTATTCATTTCCCACCGTGTGCAAAGTTCAATACCTGAATTTCAGTGCAGGGTTGTGCTGGAGACAATCACGGGGCTCCGTGCTCGTTTACTGAATCAGCTTGCAGAGTCTATTATCCGAGTCCCAAAACAAATCTGCCAACATGATCTTAGCTCTTCTCATCCTCCCTGTAAGAGCAGAGCATTGGGGTTAAATCACACCTGCACCTATACCTTCCTCCAATGTAAATGAAAACCCTCAGCTGCACATCTGCTGAAGAAATTGAACTCTGCGGGTGAGTGAATTACCGGGGTATAGGGGAGAAGGAAAAGAGTGTGATTGATTGACTAACATCAACATATCACAAATGGACACTTGTAAGTCATTTTGTTTTTAGATGAATTTCAAATGCAGGATGTTCTACCAAACCCTCTTGCGAAGCCACTAAGAGATGAGATGATGAGCTGAAAAAGATGCCCCCAGGGTGAAGCTATGACAGGTGAGACATCCATCATGAAGCATCATGAAGCATTCACTTGTTTTACACGTGCCATCAGCCTGCCAGCTACCTGCCAGCACTATAAAACTCTGCTAATAGCCTAAAGTACAGGGGAAAAGGCACACACTTATTTTCTAGAACAAATGTGAGTAGTTATAAATAAAATGTATTTTATTGAGCAGTACAGAGTCATGCTTTAATGCTGAAACACTTCAGGAGCTACACTACAGTACTCATCCATGCACATGGTCTCTGCCTTGCCGCTTTCCGTGTATGTCATAGAAAACACTTGCAAAATATATATATGTGTATGTACACCTGCATAATTGTTTATAAAAGTTATTACCGGCATAAAAGTTATTACCCAGCTTTCTCCAGCTGTAATGATGGAATTCAGAAACATAACCAACAGCCATATTTACACCAAACACCAATGTACAGAAAACATGCAGGAAATTCAATATTGCAGCATGGTGTTATTTTTAGAAGGAGAAAATACAGTTTTATGTAGAAAACTGGGGAAAGTTGATGTGCTTCTTTAATGTGCTGTAAAGTTTTTTTTCCTACATCACAAAAGCAAAAGTGGTGAGTGGCTTTGCTGCGAGCTACAATAGCACTCAGTCTAGCAGCAGCAGTGTGTGAATCCCAGTGATACTGCCCCGGCTTCCCCTCTATATGAGGAGTGTACATTGCACTGGGATGTCCAGAGACTTGGCTTCATGCACAGTTAATGTCTCTGCTGTCCGGATGATTAACGCGGGCCGTTTCGTGCTCCCGAACGGCCCCCCAAAATTCCCTCCCTTTTTCTCCTGCCTGAAACACTCTTGGGTCGCAATAAAAATAGCTCAGTACTAACCTATGTGCTTGCTTTTGTTCTGCTTTGATGTGGGCACAGAGACACATTATTTCTTCTTGTACGTTAGATCATGATTGATTTTTACCGAGCAAAGAAAGGAAGCGAGTGATTTAGGAGATTGATGTTTTTGCAGTATGCAATTTCAGAATATTTAAAAGAATAGTGACTTGCATGTTACCAATTGGAGCTGTTTCACTGATTAGTTGGCACAAAAAGTCGTAAGCATTTCCCTGACATTTCCATTTCCCTGTGTTTTTGTTGTTGCTATTTAGCGAAAGGCGACAGTCTAAATTTGTTAATTAAATGAATAATACACAATAAGTACAAAATAATAAACAGCTGCAGTGACTACATTTTGCTGTTATTTTCCCTTCTGCAAGTCCTCGATCTTGGTTTTGCATAGCAACAGCAAAGTTCCTAAGCCCCAGTGCCAACAAGACGTTTTAATAAAGCACGGCGAGGGAGCGTGCGTGTGATAAAACTGGTGTGAGGGCTATTAATTTCAATGATAAAGTGTGGAAACTGCAAGGCCTAGCCGTGCGCCTGTGACAGTGGGGGAGTGTTGTGCTTAAACAGGAGACAGCTCTGTCCTTCACACTGTCTGATCTGCTTGGGAACGGCATTCACGTCCGCTAATTTGAACGGCATCAGTGAAACACTTGGCTTGCTTTCAGGGGGATAGATTTTGGCTGCCATGACGACCTTCTCTGCAAGAACACGCAAAACTTCTCTCAATATGTCCAAAATTATTGTAATAAGACAAGACAAGATGTGATATTGTGTTCTCTTACGAAAGTCTTTGCATTAGTCAATCCGGGAGATACACTGGTGCAATTTAGTGATTTGTTTGGTTTCTCCTTTACTTTTGGTTTAAGCCAGTAGCTTCAGTGCATGTTGGTTATGCTATAGGATAAAATCCAAAAGAAATGTGTGTTGAAGCGATAAACAAACCCTGCTACTATCTACTAAATTACTTTCAAGTCCGAGTTGCATTCCTTGCATTTAAATCTGAAGTAAATGAGGCTCTATAAGAGCGTTAAAACAAAAGTGTTCAGTTGGGTTAATTGAATTTTATCAGAGATTACCATGTAAGACCATTTTAATTATGTTATTAGTATGTGGATTAATGCTTGAAGTGTTTTCTTTATCAAGTAATAAAAGCTGTCTGTACATTGTAATAGAAATTTGAGGATATTGGATTTATTCTCCGGTTGTATGATTGCAGGGATGTTCTTCTGTGAACATAATGGAGCTGTAGAAAAGCCATTTGTGTTACCTCAAACTGAAAACAGTAGAAAAATCCAGCCCCTCTGCCAGATCGATGAACTTTGAGGTATAGGACAAAGTTCACTTCTAACTAGAATATTATATGGATTTATAGGGAACTTTGTAGTTTTCATCATTTCGAAAAACTTTTCACAATGGCGAAGCAACGAGCTCGTCGTATATAACCATTTAGAAGAACATAAAATAACAAAGGATTAAAATCCCAGAGTTCAGCTAACCACAGCCTAAAGTAAAGCATGTTGCCAGAAAACCTTTTCATTCATAGAAACAAAGCAAGGAGGAAAGAAAGAAAAAGAAAGAAAGAAAGGAAGGACAAAAAAGATCAATACTTGTGGTCAAGTTAAAAGTTATTGTTCTTTTTTCAGTTTCTCCACATTGAAAGGAAGATCATGTCAAGCAATTATCTTGAAAACTGTTTCCTTCCATCTTTCCTACCTTTCTTATTTCTTTCCTTTCATCTTTTCTCCCTTACTTATTTCTTTCCTTCTGTCCTTCCTACCTTCCTTCCCTTCTTTCCTTAATTCCATCCTTTTTTATTTCCTTTCTTCTGTCCTTCCTTCCTTTTTTACATCCTTCCAGCCTTCCTACCTTCCTTCCTTCTTTCTGTCCTTCCATCCTTCCTACCTTCTGTCCTAATTTCTTTCCTTCTGTACTTCCTACCTTCCTTCTTTCCTTTTTTCAGTCCTTCCATCCTTGTTTCATTCTTGCCCTTCCTTCCTGTCTTCCTTCCTACTTTCTGTGCTTATTTTCTTCCTTCTTTCCTTCCTTCCATCATTCTGTCGTATTTCCTTCTTGTCCCTCCTTCCTTCCTTATTTTTATCCGTCTGTCCTTCCTTCTTTGTTTCTTTACAATCTACGAAATGTTCAGCCTTGACATTTAGTGTGGAACATGACGGCATATTAGGGCTGAAATATTCAGTAAACTTATACTTGAATTTATAAAGGAAGTCATTTGCCTTGTCAGTGCTTGTCATTATAGACATTGCGAATGTCCGTTATGACTTACTAATGACGGTTGATGATTACTAAATTTCTGATGATAGTGATATGCTTTTGCTTCAGTACATGTTTTATTTAATGTGAGTACAACAAGCTTCTACTAATTATGCCATTAAAAATGTTAAAAATGTTGCTCTCCTGATTAACCACTGAGCCCTGATGTCAGTTTAAGTTAATTTTTAACCCCCAGCCTCCTCCACCCTTTTGTCAATCCCTCACCCCCCTTCCCGTCACATTTTCCTTCTCTTGCTTTCCATCAAGACCCTCTCTTCCGCTCAGGAAAGGCACTAACAAAAGAACATCGCATCGTCTTCTTTCTGTCTTAACCATCTCTGTCAGCTGAATGTCCCAATGGTCACCTGACTTTCCGCTGACGTTCCCCGGGGTGCACAGAAACTTGCCCAGCACAGCAGTCTGAAAGGCCTGAGCTGGCCTGAGGACACGAAGTGCATCTCTTTCCTTTTAAAGCCCTACCAATCCTCCAACAGCACCACTCATCCACACTGTCTCATTCCCATCCCTGATCACAGCTGACCGCACTTTTTTATCCTCTCCTAAAGCTTTTTTTCTTCATCTAATTAATAAACTTATCTTTGGTGCACTTGAGGTAATTAGCGCTGTGTTTTGCCGGAGGACCAGATGGTGAATTAGAATGGAAGTGAGGTGCTCAATCAGCTGCTATTTGTCTGGTGTCATTAATTATCAAGTGAAGTATATGTTCTGCTCCCAAAAGTTGATACTTTGGGAAAAGAATAATATTGTGCCTTCTGTTGCTCATTACTCCTTAAAGCCTAAAATGGCAGAATAGAGTCGGGATGAAGGAAGTGCTATGTTGTGGTTCAAGCACTAACAGCTGCCAGGAGCTGGTCTACAAACGAAAAACGCTCTTGGATTGCTGATTTCAAGTATAATTATTTCTTCTTTGCACCTTGGAAATTAAGAGGATAGTCAACAATCTGAATAAAATGTTATTTTAAATGGGTTTTTGAAAAGGGAAAACGGGTTAAATTGTGTAATCAAGTTAATTAGCAGTCTGAAATGTATTGTAACAGAGGCCTCAATAAGCACAGAACTACTGAAATTCAACACATGAAAGTAGCAGGAAGTTCTAAATTATTCAAAGGAGTTGACGGCAGTTGCCTAGCTAATGTACGGTGTTTACAGTCCACTTTATATTCTTCTGCCCAAATCAAGCTGCCAGAGATGGTTCATATGTCAGTTTGGTAGTATTTATGAAGTTGAATACCGGTACATTCAGTTAACCTATTACTTTAAAGCTGTAACCGATATTGTGTACAACGAGTCAATGGAGAATGAAAACCTTATTCTGGTGATGGTTCAAATGAATACCTGACAGGAGGCATGGAGGCGTACTGATTAGTACATCCATCTCACAGCAGAAAGGTCCTCGGTTTGAGTCCTGTGCTTGGTGAGGGCATTTCTGTGTGAAATTTGTAGGTTCTTCTTGCAATGGTTTCCTTCAGGTACTGCAATTTCCTCACAAAGACCTGCACATTAACCTAATTGGCTGTTCCAAACTGCTCCTGTGTGGGTGTGAATGGTTGTGTGTATGTTGCCCTGCAGTGGATTAGTGAGCCATTCAGGGTGTACCTGCCTTCACCTAAGTAGTTCCGAATTAATTAATTATTAATTAATACCCCACACAGATAAGTCTATGTTAGAAACCCTTGTCTTATTGGTTGTCATTTTACCTAGTTGCCAGGAACATCTGAAAAATGTTAGCTAATGTCAGCGACAGAGCAAAGCCAGATAAAAAAAAAAGTTAATAAACTTCCCCTCTGTTTCCTTATAAACAGGAAAAATAAAGCTGCCAACTATATATATTCATTCATTCTTTCATTTTCCGAACCGCTCATTCCTAATTAGGGTCACGGGGAGGCTGGCGCCCATCTCAGCCGACTCTGGGCGAGGG
>JBCNYG010000010.1:7095918-7105935 GCA_039654305.1 Porochilus rendahli | reverse complement strand
TCCCTACAGACCTGTTTTATGGTTGCCCACTCATCAGGGGATTTGGGCAAACACGAAAGAGGTCTGTAGGGTTGGTTTTTTCTTTATACCACATATTTAGCTCTACTTCACTGTATTGAGCACTGTTTTACGAAAAATACACTCAGGATTTTATATCTATATATACATATAAAATAAATTACTTCCTGCCATCAATGATACATAACAGTCAAACAGTATCAACTTAGCATTGAGGCGCCATTATTGGGTTTCCTGTAGACACGGAACAGCCAAGTCATTTTCCATGAATATGGGGCTCTGATCAGGAGCTATAATAACATGGAGGCCTTGGGGCACTTTTGTATTACTAAATTTATATTATTTATACATTGGATATAAGACCATCACCATTTCTGTGTCATATTCACACACCCACTGTAACCTGGACATATTAAAGAATTGCCTGAGCATAAAATAATAGTGGACCATGACTCTTCACTGTACTGCTCGTTGCTTAGAAAAAGTCATTACAAATTAACCAGATTTGTTTCCAGTTCCATTTCTATCCCCTCCTCCACACCAGCACACTCGTGTAGCAGACAAAAGTGTTTGCTGAATTGGTGGTTTAGTTGCTGACAGCTGATAAATGCAGCAAGGTTTTAAAGATGACACCTTGAGGCTGATGATTCGTATAAATCTCTCACATCCCCTGGCACCCCCCAAATCTTTCCTGACAGCTCGGTTCACGCTACCCATAATTGTCTTTCTGCCACTGAAGCAGGGGAAAAGGCAAATGGTGAGACTACACGTGCATCATTTGATGTGTGAATTTGCCAGTAAAATAAAATTCGTCAGAACCAAGCTAGAAACTGGTCTTGTCTTACAAATTGGTCCGAAAAAAAAAAAAACTCCAAATGAATTGTATTTAAGGAAATTATATTTAAAACAGATACTTTTCATCAATCCAGATTTGAGGACTTGAATTTCCATTGCGTTGATTTTTCTCTCTTCTTTTTTTAACATAAAAAAGATCTGTCTATAGTCATTAACATTTAGCCTGTGGTGTGATTAATAGCATCAGACACCATTCAGAGACTTCAGAAAGATGTTAAAAATACACAACAGGGGAATAAAGAGAAAATTTGTGTAGCCTATATGATTCAGAATTCTAACTTTGCATGAACTCCCTTACTGGGAGACAGCAGGGGGAAGGATGTGAGCTCAAAGCAGTCTGTAGACAAAGCAGGGAGTAAAAGCTAGAATTTCTTAAAATATTCTCAAAAGTGAGCATGCAAAAAAAACAAAAAAGAAAAGCATCAATGCAATATAAATAAAACTATTATTACTATTACTACTAATCCTAATAATCATAAAATATAATAAAATATAATAATAAAATGTGTTTGGTTCACTTACTATTGCTCTCTTTCGTTGTTTCTCTCTCTGTTCAGCCCTCTCTACCTCACGCTTCTTATAGTCCCGCTGGTACTCCTCCCTCTGTAGCTGTTCATGCTGGTATTCTTCATAG
This sequence comes from Porochilus rendahli, assembly GCA_039654305.1. Taxonomy (NCBI): domain Eukaryota; kingdom Metazoa; phylum Chordata; class Actinopteri; order Siluriformes; family Plotosidae; genus Porochilus; species Porochilus rendahli. The sequence goes on along the minus strand of JBCNYG010000010.1, from coordinate 7,104,428 downwards.
CTGTCATACCTATGTGGGGGAAAAATGGAGGGACACAAATTTTGTGACAAATGCAATCACGTGCTTATATGTTATAGCATTAGATCCCTTGAGTGATGTCAAGAAATGTCCAGATAACAAAGGATTGAATTTTTCCTGAGACAAGAAGACAAACAAATGCATTAATATGATGTCTTCTCACATTGCAAAAGGTTATGGCTCTCATAGGAGGGACTCTTGAGGGAACATGTCAGGAATCTAGCAGCTGCTTCTGTCAGCACAACTTCACATGCCATTACTTTCTGCTTAGTTTGAGCTTTGTGTCAAAAAGTAGAACTTTTTGATCTACAAATCATCACTGACTCCTTTTGCAAAAAAAGGAATCAAATCTTCACAACAAGGTAGAAAAAATAAAACATATTTACCTGGGCCTCTGACCGAGGCCAGAGTGAGAGTCAGAATGAGGATTTCTAATAGTCTTGGATTTGAAAGGGCTCTTATCAGCAGTATCATGAGTCCTGCAATCAGAGAAGCAAGAAACATTTCATTTTTAAATGCAAAAGCAGTAGCTTATGTCTCATTTATTTGATTGTTCATTCATTCATTCATTTTCTGAGACACTTATTCCTAATTAGGGTCGTGGGGAGGCTGGCGCCCATCTCAGCCGACTCTGGGCGAGGGTTGAGTACTCTCTGAACAGCTCGCCAGGCCATCGCAGGGCCGTCAGTCACACAACCATTCGCACTCACACTCACACCTACGGGTGATTTGGAACAGCCAATTAGTCTACTGTGCATGAAACGCCCGAGCTGGGAATCGAACCCAGGACCTTCTTGCTGTGAGGAGGACGTGCTAACCACTACGCCACCGTGCCGCCTGATTTGACATTGCTTTTTAAATATACTGGCATGTACTGAAAATTTCTTCAACGTCACAGAATATGAAAGTTAAATCAAACAATTTGGGTGGGTTTGAATGCCTTTAAATTCATTTAAAGATACACTTCATCAAACATAAGCTGGCATATCACTAATGTTTGTGAAAATGACTGCTCACTACGTAGTCAGCTCTATCACTGCACAGAAAGCCTGGAGGAAGTGCCATTTGTCTTATTCTTGACTAATATACGGGATTTGCTTAGAATAAAACTTTCATGCGAGCTTTTTCTTCAAACAAAAACACACCCTTTTTATTGTGATGTACTGTAATATATCATCATGTTCACAACTGTGTGAGAAAGTCCTTATTTAGAAGGAAAAAGATAGTTTTAAAGATAACAACTGGATGAATACAGTAAGGTGGCATGAATGCGTGGTAGTTAACATGCTTTAACTACAACAACAGGGTCCTAGGTTTTTGTCCCGGGCTTGGTGAAGACATTTCATCATTTGAAGAGGTCCTCTCTAAATACTCTATGCTGAGTTATGTTCAATTGCAACCAGTGCACTGTAGAGATTGTGATATTCCTAGGTGATACTTACCAAGAGGGGGAGCAGTTATCTGGGGACTGGGAACAGGAGTAAGGAGACCTGGAGAGGGACCTGTATCTGTAGCGGGAGGAAGACCTGGAGCGGGATCTAGAGCGTAACCCAGACTGGGAGTTGTAGAAGTGCCGTGGAGAGAAGACAGTTGAGGGTGGTGAGACCGAGCTCTGGGAAGGCAAACTGCTGGATGGGGAACAGGGCGGTGAGCCTTCAAAGAGCATCTCCAGTGGAGTCCCTTCCCAAGAACAAAAAAGACGCTCACGGCCCACTTCTAGGTCCTCGAAATCTGGTAGGCCTGTGTCCGTGTAGGCCTCGAAAGGGTAATAGTTCTCATCCCCAGAGTCACTTTCATATAGTAGCTGGCACTCACTTTGCTCAGTCTCACTAAAAAAGGCTTGCTGGGGGTTACCAAAGTGCTTATTAAGCTCTTCTCGTATCTCCTGGTCTCGCAGCAGCTTCCTGCCCGCAGCAAAGCACTCTTTAGAAGTTTTGGCACCTGATGTAGGACTGTGGTCCTGCACCTCAGCTTCCTTGTCTGGACAAGTCTCCTGAACCATAGGGCAAAAATCCTGCAGCTGCCTTGCCAGAGAGGAAGATAGGGGACTGGTGGAAGACAAAGAGGATGTGAGATTAGAGAAGGCTGGCATGATTGAGTCTTTAGGTTGTACATGCTGGCCCTCTATAGGCCCAGTGATTGTGGCAGCTGATGCGCCGTTGTCTCGTTTTGTGCTTGAGGCCTGGCAATAATCATGGTCACCAAACACACGGGGTGTGGGTCGCTTGCCTCGGCACTCTTCAAAGTTTTCCCGAGGCAGGGCAGAGGATGCCTTTCTCAACTGGGCATACAGCTCAGACTTCTCATGGCCCTTCTTGCTGAAGCTAGTGAATGGAAGAGAGCTAGGGCTTCCATTGCTCAGCTTGGCCTTCTTGCTCGACAGGGCTGAAGAAGCTGAAGACAGCTTTGTTTTGAGTGATACTTTGAAAAGGTTCTCTTGACTGGCTTTATGAGGAGGTGTGGTAGGTGGTGTCAGACCTGTACAGGAGAAAAGGTAGATTATTTAAATTTATAACACTGGTGTGCAAAACAGTTTTATACAACACATTTCACTAAAATATTGACCAATTAATGAATGCAGTGGTTGCCCAGTAAGTACACAAATAATTACTGATTCACGATAAACCTATTTCTAATTATTGGCCATAATATACTTATAGCAGTAACAGGAGAAATGGAATAAGTAACTAAGAGGTATCTGTTTAATTAAAAAAAAAGTAATTTCACTAAGAATCATGTTGTTTTTGATGGCTCACTCTGCTATACATATGAAAGGCATGCTGTTGAATTTAGAATGAGAGCATGGTGGCTGCTGGGGAATGTATTATTCTCCTTGGCCCTGCTACCTCATCCCCCCATGGCAGTCCCAATTGATTTATGTGGCACCAGATGGCATTTATATGAGAAATCCAGCAATGTGCCACTTTACAACTTTGTTAATGCACTTACACAAACAACTAAATCCTCTCTACGCTCCTTCTTATCACTACTCTATGTCTTTCTCATGTCTGAAAAAGACCTAGAAATATATTTCATAGTTGAGCCTTCTATGGTTGATGCTATTTATGTCTCTTATTTTCATGGGATCACACTCTGGATTAGTAATTATTCATACATTCATTCATTTTCTGAAACGCGGGGAGGCTGGCACCCATCTCAGCCGAATCTGGGCGAGGGCAGGGTAAACCCTGGACAGCTCGCCAGGCCATCGCAGGGCCTAGTAATTATTTAGGATCTTTATTATTATCATTACGTAGGTTACGCAAATTTGAAACATAAGTATACCTTGAGGATAGCCACTCTTTCTATTCCAAAATAAGTCTTTATGTATGAGTGACACACTATCTTGGCAAAAGAATTTGAAAAGAATAGTATAATACATATATTTTATAAGTATATAAAACATAGTTAACCGGTCATTAATAGGAAAACACGTCCACCGACATGTGACAGAGGCGTTCTGAACCTCTGTGAAGGGGTTTATATCAGGATAAACATTATGCCACTTTCTACAAAGTTAATTCTTTTAAAATATATATATATATATATATATTGCCTCCACCAGCAACAACCCGCTACACTTAAAAACAGTGTGTGGTAAGGAAATAACAAACTGAACAAGCAGAATCCAGTATTCAAATGAGCCATGTAATAAGATACCTTAAGTTAGAAACAAATATTCAGTTAGTTATATGGACATTAAGAATCATAAAACTGTGCACTTTGTTAGGATTTTTTGTCTATTTGTTTCCACCCAGGTACAACATGAACACACATCTTTGGATGAAATATCACTAAAATCTTACATAGTTGATCATCATAGTAATCGAAAAAGCCATGCAAGGAGTAAGATGCCAAGTGTTCTGGGTGCCATAGCTACTATAATTAAGGCACCAGCAGCCCACAATAAATCTATTAGCGAGGAGAAGATTAGGGAGCCATATTAAAACACCTACCCTCGACATACACTAAAGGTGCACAGCTAAACTCTGTCAAAAAACGTCACTGCTACAGAACTTCAGGAAGTCAATGTGATGATTTTCGCTAGCTAGATGAACATTTAGTTTGACTAAAATATCTCTGCAAGACATGCTTATAACTTATTAAATATTATCCAGCTGATGTAGCAATTATTCTCCACATTGCTCTGCATTATCTCAGCATGAAGTGCTCAAAGTAGGCCTTGGGAATGTGCAATAGGACAGAACTAATCTTTAAGTGGAAAGAAGTGGATCGGAGTGTTTGCCTTGATGAATGCTTTAATCTAATAACCAGAGATCTTGGATGTGCAACATGGAGACGAGTATAAGACTGCATGTATTATATCTCTGTTTGGTATGAAATGGAGCTGGAGAAAGGCTAGGAGAAACACTCATGTCCAATAAACAGAGACAAAACTTTGCTTCTAACCAGGTGACTGAATTGTAATCTACTGTATATTCATATAATCATTCATTTTCCAAACCACTTAATCCTATTAGGGTTGAGGGGAGGCTGGAGCCTATGTCAGCCGACTCTGGGTGAAGGTGAGGTACACCCTGAACAACTCACCAGTCAATTGTGGTGCCAACACACACAAGCATTTACACCTAGGGGCAATTTTAAACAGCGATTCAGCCTGATGTATATGTCTGTGGACTGTGGGAGGAAACCAGAGTACCTGGAGGAAATCCATACAGGCACAGGGAGAACATGCAAACTCCACACAGAAACACCCTCGCTGAGCCCGAGACTCGAACCCAGGATGTTCTCGCTGTGAGGCAGATGTGCTAAGCACCACGCCACTGTGCCACCCCTACTGTAAAATTCGAGTATATTTAATTTTATTATTACTATTTTACTATTTAATTTTATTAAGTAGACAAAAGTCACATCTTTAAACAAGGTAAAACAAAAATAAACTCGGACAAACCTATATTCCCATCTCATCCTGTGTTACATTGAATCTCATTGGGCAGATCAAACCTGTGCACAGCAACTATTCCTCAGTGGTACATGGTAAATGAATATCAGATGGCCCATTCATTCTGACGCACTGGGAGAGGAAAAGGGCAGCCATTTTGTTTTTTATTGACCAGCAATGATTAATCTCTGCATGGGGGCTACTGGAATAATTACCTGAATGATTTACACTGAGATGGAAAACGAAACAGTAAAGGAGAAGAACTGCTGAAACCTTGTGTTTAGCCTTAACTGACATTCACTTGATTTGGCTTTAATTACTTTTCATGTAGAGAGTGCACCGTTACTCTTTTTTTAATTATATACATATATATATATATATGGCACTACCCTCACCCCTTCCGAACTGTTCTCCCCTAATTTAGTTGTAGCCAACCCTTCAAGTATTGCCTATCTATTATACAATCGCCACCAACCAAGAAAAGGCATAGACAGGCACGTCACACGTGATGCTGACACTCCGTCTTTTTACAAACTGCTTACATGTGCATTTTTAGGAGTAGCCTAACATACTTGGAGGGAAAGCACTACCTGCCCTCTTGAACACCCATGATTGGCTGGTGATCGCTTACAGGACTTTAACGATTGCTACAGGATGGTATAAACATAAGGAAGTTCCTACCTGGGGTTCCAGAGATCTCCACACTCAATGTGTGTTCAATGGTCTTGTTCTCAAATGGAGATCCCGTGTGGTCACTGTAACACATAAAAAGGAACTGATATAATACTGGTGAAAGATGCATGTTTAAATGATTGTGTGTGTGGTCTTACAAATGAAAATGAAATTTAAAAAAAATGCCTCATTGACGTTTTAGATCGTTTTTTTGTTTGTTTCGTGTTTTAGTTCAGATTTTGTCTGCTCTATAAGAATGGTGGAAAAACTCACTTACTTTGGAGACTCTGGGGTCAAAGGAAGTGGCAAGGAGGTTGGTTTGGCTGTAGAACACAAAGGAGCATCGGTAATTAATTAACTAGGTCACACTGCGTCTAAAAGATATCAGGTCCCCATCTACAAATAAATTTTAGATTTTGCTCATTAACACTGTTGATGTGGCTTTCCCAACCCAATACAAAGTGGCTAGAGTTTTTATCCAGCCAACAATTTAAAAGGAATGTAATTTTGTTTGAACTTGACCCCGTCATTTGTTTATTTTGTAAATTTTTTGTTTGGTTGTTGTTTTATTTTGAGGCAAAATGAAATGATGGCATGTGTCCAGACATCCAACCCATGTGAAAGTTCCCCACAACACAGAAAGACAGACAGTGGAAAAAAAAAAAGGAAAGAGTTAAATAAAAAATAAAATGAGTTGAAAAGGAAAGGAAACAACACACATATATTAAATGGCAATGGTGTAAACCCAAAGGAGGAGTAAAATATTTGGCATGCATTTTAAACCAAAGCAGGTGAAGAAAGAAGAGTCGAGGAAGCATGTGCAGTTGCCTGAGGCTGCGACTGTCTTCGACTACAGCTAGGGGAATGTCTCTCAATTAGATAACTATGTCAAGGCAGCCATGTTTGCCTGAGTTTGAACATTTTTCTTGTTCAAAGCTAAATCATGGTCAACTCCAATTGTGTTTGTGAGAAACACAGTGTTTTGTTTCTAGCTTACTTATTTTGACTGTAACCCATTTACAGTGCTGCCCTTTGGAATGAATTATGCAAGTAGCTGTATATTTTTTATTTCAGGGTAAAACTGGTTTGTTAGCATCAGGGTTAGTCTGTAGTCAAACTGGGAAGCAGTTAAAGGAGGAGAGGCAGAAGAGAGACAGAGGGCAGGGATGCAGCAATGATTACCTAACGGTGGTGGAACCTGGTCATCGGGGTGCCTGCAGTCTGTCTGTCTGTGTGGGTTCTGCTCTTGTACGGTGGAGGGGGTGTGCTCTGGAACTAAAGAGTCTTGGAAAAGTGGACTTGGCAAGCTCCCTGGTAATGACAGGGGGCTGCCTAAGACATCATCATGAACATCCACCCCATTTTGCCCCACTTTTATTTTAAACCCTTCTATATCCTGCTCAAATTTCAATAACAAACTTTCCAAGTCCACGTCAGCCAGGGTTGAATGCTCAAAATCTGATGAGTTATCTAGTCTAGGTTCCTGGAAGTCTGGAACTGAGTTTATAATCTGATATTCCTGATTATCTTTCACTATGGACCCATCCCAGCTTTTTCCTCTAGGAGGTATTTTGGGTGGATCTTGCTTGTCTGTCTGGGACACACTGGGCATTTGAAGGTGGGCCCGATAACGGACTGGCCTACGTTTGGAGGTCAGCAGCTGGCTGAGCATGGGATGCTCTTGCTCTTGCCTCCTCTTCCTAATAGATATTGTGATGTGCCTGTCAGCATGGCTGGCCCCAGTCCAGCCGCCCGCCTCAAGACAACAGCCACAGCTGCCTGCGCGACCCATCTCTCTAGGCGGGAGAGAGTAAGAGTGCATGTACCTAATGAAGCGGGCGGCAGCCAGGCTGCCTGTGTCAGCAGCCTGCAGTGGCCTCCCCTCTTCACTGGAGCAGGCGTGGCTACAGCCACTTCCACAGGATGGCACAACAGGGGTGGACTGCTCCCCTTGTGTACACCGCCGCCACTGCCCTGCCCCCTCACCAGCCACACTATATGCCCCAGCTGCCTGGCTCTCACCTCTCTGGGCCTGCACTGCCAGCTGCTGCTGTTGCTGCGTTGACAGGGAGGCAGAGGAGGGCTTCTTCTTTGAGGCGGTGGAGGAGGAGCAGGACGACAAAGAGGAGAAGGACGAAGTAGATGAAGAAGATGGAGAGGAAGATGACGAACAGGATGAAGTGCCAGGCCCACCCCTGTCCTTGTCGCAGCCTGACCAGGTGCTCTTGGCTTCACTGGCTCTTGTCTGGAAGGCATCATTGCTGGCAGTGAGGTACTTGAGCAATTCAGTGCATGGACGTCTCACCAACCGGTTTGGCTGGGAGCAGACCCCTCTTTGTTTGCTGTTCCAGAGGTTGTCTGTCTAAAGAATAGGAGTAAGAAAGAGATATACAAAAAGCATGAGGAAAAAGAAGGGGAGGGAAAAATAAAACAGGAAGTCAGTGCAGTTGGGATGCTGCCTCTGCACACAGCAATGTGAGCAAGTATTGCCTATCATCTTAATTAAGAGGTTTCAGGAGAGCTCCTGTGAGTTTTGTATGCTGGTGGTAGGAGGAAAACAGCTCATTGTCCTCTGAGAGTCAACCATGTAGAGGGCTCCAAAAACAGAGGAGTCATTAAAGAAAATTAACTCCCTTAAAGACAGTTGTGTGAATGTATGTGGGAGGACAGCATGCAATGTATGTAAACGACTGAGATTAAACAAATATAGGCCAATAATCAAATTTATAATAATAATCAGGTATGTCTGATCTGTTAACCTAGTTGTTTTTGTTTATACTACACTGGAACAAAAACCACACTAAAACAATATTTTTATGGTACATGTTTTAGATTGTGAAAATAGGCGGCACGGTGGCGTAGTGGTTAGCACGTCCGCCTCACAGCAAGAAGGTCCTGGGTTCGATTCCCAGCTCGG
>JBCNYG010000010.1:7049312-7061027 GCA_039654305.1 Porochilus rendahli | reverse complement strand
TTTACATTTGCAGCATTTGGCAGTTGTCTTTTCTTTTTTTTTTTTTTTTTTTAATACAACTGAGCAATTGAGGGTTAAGGGCCTTGCTCAAGGACCCGATGGTGGTGATAGTGGGGATTGAACCGCTGACCTTCGGATCAGTAACCCATCGCAATAACCACTAACCACCACTGCCCAGACCTTGGTGGGGGTCTAATGGGGATTCAAACTCATGACCTCCTGATCACCCTAACTACGCTACTTACTGACCATATGACTAACTAAATAAATTATTATTTTTCTAGCTTTTATGTTCCTGTTTCAGTAAGTCTATAGGTGATGTCTTTTTCCATTCATGTTCAATGGAGTTAGCTATAGCAGCCTAAATGTCTTTGTAGATCTCAGTGCATTAAAGTGTTGGTGTGATTAAGGTTTGGAAGCTTGTCTGGTCCTGAAATGCTGGTAGAAGTAGCTTAATCTCATGGTGAGGTCATGAGGTCTTGGGTTTCCTCTGGGATTTTTGGTTTCCCAAATCCCAAAAACATGTGGAGGTGGATTGGCTATGATCAATTGCCCCATGTGTGAATGAGTGGGGATTTGATAATGCCCAGGTATCCAATCAGGGTGTATCTGAATGCAGTGCCCATGGTGTTGTGTGTTGACTGGTGAAATATAACCACTCAGCTCCTGTATATGAATGTAACCAGCACATAGTAGAGACTCGTCCAGGTACAATCAGGTGTCTTTCAAATAAAACTCTCATTTGACTGGCCAGGCAATAATTTTTGCAACAAACAAGACAGGACACATTTTTTGTAATTGCACCAAACTTCATGTTTGTTGTGTAAAGATTTGTATTACATGTATTTAATGATCTGTGTGATTACTTATGATTATTTTGTCCAAAAAGTTAGACTTGGTGTGAAAGGGCCTTAAGGCATATATTTGGAAAGCCATCATTACGATCACCTTCTGTTCTTCACATTCAGGTTGATTGCTCTGTCATAGACTCAGGATGCTTGCAGTTCCCCACCAGGAGACTTGCCAATGCGGTGAGCAGGATTTATCAGGCTGCAGTCAGCCCCTCTCATCCAAATGACACATGTAATTAAGGAGTAATTGCCACATTATCTAGACATGAGGGAAGATGATACACGTAAGAATGAGATATGCAGACAGAGTGCTTGTTCAAAGCAAAAATAAAAATGTGAGCTGAACTGCAGAGTTACTACATAGCCTGCAGCTAACATATTTTTTAAACCTGTTTTAATTATTAATGAGTGCAATTCCTTTTATTGAAAGACAGTTTTGAGACGATGGGTCAGTATTTCAGCCTTTATTTGCTGATATTTACATGTAGACATGTTAAACAGCTTAGAACATGGTATATATTTAATGGCAGATTACTCAATTGGTAGGTGAGTGAAAGTATAGGAACCGACATTTTTAAAGTAAACTAGAACGCGTACAACTTCACCAAAGGCAGTTCATTTCCCTCCTTATTTTCATTTCTGCTAAATATTATTTTCACAGCTCTTTTCTCAAATAAATATACATGTTTCATCAAATCCAGAATACTACTTGGATCCTGACCAAACCTTGGTTTGGGGTAGATCTTATGTACTGTCATTTTTGTGGAAGCATTGTAGTCTTCTCTTATGGCCCCTCCCAAAAAATATGATCAAAATCTGCTGGTAAGTCACAGTTGAGCTGCTAATGACCAAACAAACAGACAAACAAACATACTATTGCCAACAAACATGTAACCTCCTATGGGGAGGTAATTAAAGTAAAAAAAAAAACTTAACACTTGATTGCATAATCTTTTCCTGTACTAACTGCATTAACCCAGCAGCCCAATGACCCCTCACAAACTGTTGCATTCTCTTTTTTGTGATGCTATTCCACATCTAGTGATGTTTGTTTCGGGAGGTTTCCTTTTTTTAGTCTCTCTTCAGAAGGTGAAAAGCAGTTGGTTTAATTGGTCTGGTGATTGACTTGGCCAATCTAAAACCCTCCACTTTTTCCCCCTGAAGAAAATGTGTTCTGGAGCCATTGTCATGCTACACGATGAAGTGTTCTTCCCAATTAGATTGAATGCATTTCACCGTAAATTGGAAAACAGAACGTTTTGTAGACTTCTGATCTTATTTTGCTGCCCGCGTCATGACTTACCTCATCCATAAAGAATAGTGAATCTGTGCAAGAATAAACATTAATTGTTTGAATGATAAACCAAAAAGGGCACATCTGGACAACAAAAAAAAATTCTGTCAGCCACATGTTCCATAGTTTTTGATCCCTTGAAAAATGGGGGGTTCAAATTGAAGGTGTCATGTTCTATGTGTCGTTAACACAAGGAAATGGTAGCAAATGAAAGAGCTACACTTTCATATTCATCTTGTGATCTCAAACCTAAATGTTTCAGTGCACTGCAAAAAGAAATTAAAACTTAGCCTTACAGTTCCAATGATTTTAAATATTTTACATAGCTACATATTATATTTTGCCTTCTCTCTCAAAAATTAAACCCAGTTGTTTTAAATCATGTATTTATTCATTTATTTACATACTAAGCTATTTATTGACTCCCCCCTCACTCTCCTTTGCACAGATTTACATACAAACTCACTTACATAACATTCTTATTAATTTACCTCTTCATCTATTTCCATTCAAATTCACTTATGCTCCTGGTCACTTACTTATGCACTTATTTGCATACTAAATGACACTGTAGCTTGTAGCAACACATTGGGTGTTCCTAATTCCTGGCTTACTTATTTCCCCATTTCTAGTTAAGTCAAGCTATAATATTACATTAGCCGGTGTCTCAGATGGCTTAGATTTAAGAGCAGGGGTGGGTCTGTGAATATGCATATAACAGTAAGCCTATTAAGTTTTACAGAATATGTAAATACAGCACTGCTGGGAAATGATGACGATGTTAGGGCAAAGGGTTGAGCTCAATTTCTTTTTATGTTTAATACTTGGGTACAGTGTACAGTGTGTATACTTTGTTCTAATAGTCCCATTTTAAAAAAAAAGAGAGATGCACATGTAACCTGGCTGCAAAAAAGACCCAGTTTAGCTTTGCAAACTTGGTATTAAACTGAAGAATTTAATAATAATGGTATGTAAGAGATGGCTCTACTTTAGCTAAAATATTAGGCACTTATTAACATGGATTATCTGTATAAGATGGAGTGCTGTTCAGCTAAAAAAAACATTTTCAAATGGTCCAGCTCTTAAGATTCTTGGTGATGTGTTAAATGGGTCAGAGAAGCTCCAAGCATTTAAAGAGAAATTAAAAGCATAAAAGACTCCTAATGCTTACAGGATCATTTCACTGAAAACCAAGGTATTGTCAAACAGATCCCATAAACTGCAGTGGGCAGTGGTGGCTCAGTGGTTTAGGCAATGGGTTACTGATCCAAAGGCAATGGGTTAATGATCCGTTGGGGGTTCAACCTTTAGTACCACCACTGTTGGGCCCTTGAGCAAAACCCTAAACCCTCAATTGCTCAGTTGTACATAAATAATAATTGTAAGTTGCTCTAGGTAAGAGCTTCTGCCAGCTTCTTGAGTCGTTTCTAATTACCCATAACCTCAGAAGTTTCCTAGCTTGAAAAGTTGTCAAATCCGATAGTATGCCAGAAAAAAAATGTGTTTATGAACACTTTCCACCTTTTAAAACTGATTCAAAAGCCCAACAACAACACTGCATTAATTTCATTCGATCATATTTCTGTGTAGTTTGCATGTTCTGTGTTTGCTTGCGTTGGTTTACTCAGGGTACTCTGGTTTCCTTCCACAGTCCAAAGGCATGCACATGAGGCTAATTGGCTTTCCCAAATTGCCCCTAGGTGTGAGTGTGATTAGCTATGTGTGCATTGCCCTGCAACAGAACGGCAAGCTGTTCAGGGTGTAGCCCGCCTTTGATCAGAGTCAGCTAGGCAGCCCAAGCCCTCCACAACCTTTATAGGATAAAGCAGCTTGGAAAAATGAATGAATGAATGAATGAATAAAGATTAGTTGTTATTAAGTTATTAGTTTGGGTCAGAATTGTTTAAACACATGTTCTTGAAATGTAATGCAACATTCTGCCCAGTTTCTACTTAATTAATACTACACTGTCAATTCATCTCCAGATACAGAACCAGAAGGTAACAAAAAATCTGTGTTTGTAAGGGGAATGAGAGAGACATTTCAGAAAGAGGGTCATCTATATCGTGGGCTGATAACCTGTGATGGTAGCTGAGCAATTTGCCACACGTTTCCCTATCGCAGCAGCGGCATGAGGACATGCTGTGATATAGGGCGGGGAAGTTTAATAGAGCAGCCAATGGCTCATATAGATAGCCGAGTTGTTTTTCATCACATCAATTTCATGCTCCCGTCACTGTCCTCCGCCCATGAGCCACGACAATGAGAGGTGGAGAAACAGAGAATGGGAGAGCTGAGTGGTGGTAACAGTGACATGTCTAACAATTATTGACAACTGGCAGGGATTAATAGAAAAGAGGTTTCTCACTTAATTAAGACTAAAATCATAACAGTATTTTATTTTGCTCCTGTTAATTTATTTACTCACTCAGTCACTCATTGGCCGAACCAATTACTCCTACTAGGGTCATAAAGGGGCTGGCACCTATCTCAGCCAACACTGGCCGAAGGCAGGATACACCCTGAACAGCTCGCAAGGCTATTGCAGGTCACTTACTTATTTACTTACTTACTTATTTATTTATTCATGATCACAATAGCATATATGAGGAAGGACTAACTAGGTCATGGGTTTCAGGGAAGAACTTCTAAATTGCAGTCTATTATTGATTCCAGGCAAGTCACTGGAATTCTAAGGTGAAAAGGTAGAGCAAAACTTATCTAACCATTACAGTCTTTCCTTTGTTTTTATGGAAAAGATGCCATTGTTCTTTAACAGCATGGAAAATCAAATACTGTCCATAAGGGTCTTTTTCCCCTGAATCCTAGTTATCTATAAATGGACAGACCATAATATCTTGCATAGTATCAGAAATGCCAGGGTGTTTTCAGTGGAATTTTATGTGACTGTAAGTTTCTTGGAGCCTAATTTTCTCCTTACCTGACGTCCCTGTCATGAGCTCCTCATTTAAAATAGGTCTATTTAAGCCTACTGCCACTTTTGTGATTAAACAACAATCAGAGGAACCCAATTTGAGCATTGCTGAAGGGCTGAAGGGCGGTTAAGGTGTAACCTTATGCATTTTTTAATGGTTTTGACTCTTAGTTAACATGCACAAGCATTTCATTTGACAATAAATCAGGCATTTGTGTTAACACCCTTTTTAAAACAAATGAACAGGTTGATTGGTTTGTGGAGATTTTCTTGTGATTTATGTGTGTCTCCAACCATCCTAAAGCAACCTGAGCAGAGTAATAGCCTGCACTTATGGCCCATAGAACAAGGTACAAAAGCCAACTACAATTTAATTGCCTTGGAGGTTATGGACAATGGTCATAAAATTCATACCTTGTAGACTCTTTGTTTACTTAAATGGTAGACTGTGTGTTTTAAGCGGGTTTAAAATGTACACACTGACCCATTCATTCTCAAAGAGAAAATATCTGACAGATAAAACAATATCTTAAATATCTTCAAACACTGTTGTGTTTAGCTTTAGGATTTGCTACATGTGAATGGCTCAATCTGATTGGTTCACTAGCTTGAGGTTATAGGCATTATCCACCTCACATAATATAAAAATAATAACAATTAATAAATATATATTAAAAATCTTGCTTTCTTTTGAATTTCATGTGGTCATATCTAGTATATACTAAACAAAATTTCACCACAGGCTCAGTAGATAGTCCCGAATAATATGATCCACTATTCATTTATATCTATATTACCTTTAGCAAACAACTATTACATAGACACACTAAAGAATCAGCCAATTAAAATAATTATTTTCATTTTTGACTATAAGAACTGTTACCCTCCTTTAACAAAGTTGGTTTGTAATTAATGACAGCACATTTTAAATTTGCCCTGCATGGAGCAGGAGGTACATATTTTGTATATTAAACCCTGCTGAGTCCTATATTAACCCAGTTAGGTAAATGACAGATATTTTACTTAATAGCGTTTTTATTACTCTCTGTAAGCATGCAGCAATTAGCTAGCAGTAGATGAATAAAGCATCTTCTAAATAGAAGCTTACCACAGCACATGGACGCTTTTACAAATGATTCATAATGCAAAGGCCTGATAAAGACTTAACAGGAAAAAACTGAAAGAGATTACGTACTTATTTGCAGAGATTATTATGCATCTGCAGGGTTACCATATCTATATTCAAAATTCAAAATTAAAATGATTACACCAGTGAACACACACACACACACACACACACTAAGCTGATCCTCTGTATGAAGTCATTTTGATATAAAAAGAAAACAGCAGGTCAGCAGAATCACTATGGAGGACATTTGTAATGCAGTGGATGGTGATGAGACAGAAAAAGGTGAAAATCTGTTTTAATCCTTGCTGAGCTGTCGCACAGTTCACACATGTTAATGTTAACTAATTCACACAGGAATAAGCAGTCACCCCTAGCCAGTGCTGCATCATAGCCTTGCTCTGTTGTAGAGGTGTAATACCATGCCACTGTTTGTATCAGTATCTATTTAGTGTTGCAATTATTCAAATCTGCATCAGTATTCACATTTAAACCTGTACGGCAATAGCTTTTTTTGTACCTTTATTGTATATGAACCTTACCACCAATGGAAATTAATAGGAAAAAATTGTTAGAAAAGCCATCTCTGTCAGCATCTCTAATAAATGCTGTGAATAGCCTACATCACACAACATAGCCTTTGTTTGCCTCAAAAGGTTTATATTTGAGCCCTTGCTCACGCCCACATGTAAGTAAAAACCTTTCACTCATGCAATATTGTCTGTTGCTTTCCATTTCTAGTCTTACCTTCAAGCCGGGGGGAAAAATAGAAACCACTTTTACTGGGGATCTCAATGAAAAGCCATCTCTTAATTTTTTGTATGGCTGTATATACCCGTCTATATAAAAAATAATAGTGTCCATATCTGTATTCGTATCTGTATTAATTCGGTTCAGTATGTTAAATATATTTTTATTTGTTTCCATCTCCACAGCACTGACACACACATATTAATACATGTGACTGTATATGTGTGTACATAAGCATAAGCGCACAAAAATCCTTTGCTAGTGTGCCAGTTATTTGGCTCCACATGGCAGCCAGCTGACATCTCATTATGTGCTCCTGTCTCATCCTATATAAATGTAGCCTTTGAACCCCATTAAAAATATGTTATAGCACAAATAATTAATAAAACAATTGGTACAGTCTATCATTGGATGCAATTATATCAGGCCTTTGGGCTGCCATGGTGGATAAAATGTTATATATAAAATATGGCATGAAAAAAATGTTGGAAAAGTAAATGAGTGGCATGACATAATACTATGTTACATTAACAGAATTATTTGCTTTTCATTTGCAAATTGTCCAGTGTAATTGTGTTTAGGGAAAGCGAGCATGACTTCTCAAATCAACCATGATCACTCATATCTGAAATGATAGTGAACCATTAGAAAAATATTAGCAACCTCCTTTCTTCATTCTTATGAATAGAGCATGCAAAAACAATTACCTACAAGATACACTGTCAAAGGTGATGTGACTATTTTTAAGAAACATGAGCTCCATTTTTTTTACTCTGGATTTGAAAAGTTGGGTCCCCAGTTTAAAATAAATCAATCAATCCTGGAATGAACCAGATGGGAAAATAGGACCTAGGTTTAGAAAAATGCCAGGGTTTTCCTTTAACTTCCTAAAATGTCCATGTGTACATTAACCCTTTCGTGAAACTTCTTGGGTTGGAGTTTCTATTTGGATATCTTTATTTGGTCATTTAAAAACCCAACTTCATTCACCTCTCTGTTATTCATTCTCACTAAAGCCACTATGACCTAGAGATATCAGATGGTTTCAAATATCTCCAAATGGTTCCTGGTATGCTGCGCCATTTAAATTAAAAGTCTCTAGGAGGCAGCTGCGCATGGTATAGTTGTATGAACGCCAATAACGAGAAGGGGAAAAAATAGTCGTTCTATAGAACGTCATAACCACTCAGCCAGGATGTCTCAAGTGCACAGAGGACAAAAGCTTTCCCCCATACAGTTTTGGACAATCAACACATTATTAGCCACCTTACACAGTTTTACGTCATAAGGAGTGCCTATGCAATATTTTAAAAAGCTACCATGCATATCATCCGAGCAATGGCCTAGAAAAGTTAATATGTTCAAGGTCACTGTGCAATGGTCAAAGGTCACATATGCAAATTAGCTACCCCACGCACAGGTTTAGGTCATAGAGAGTGCCTATGAAAACTTTAGAAAACTGGCCTGTGCATGAGCCGAGCAATTTGGCAAGTTTGGCCAAAAAAAACGGGACAGAGTTATTTTCACACCACCCGCCCACACGCCAAGCCAATGACAATACCCCTCTAGCCATAACTGGCTGAGGGGTAGAAAGCATTCAGTAATGATCTCATTTGGTTTTCTGTCATTGTTTGAAGCTTCTCAACAGCATGCTTAATATGTGGTTAAAGGTTTCTTGGTACAAATGTTCACCTTGTCAGCCACTTTTTGTAGTCATCAACACGCTTCTTGCAGAATTCTGGATTAAATATATTTGTTGTTTCCCAATATTTAAGCTGAGTCCACATAGCTTGATATAGTTAAGGTCAGGACTTTGGGAAGCAACTCCAAAATCTTAAAATAAGCATGCTTAGTCCATTCCACAACCAGCATGATGTATATGGACACGCTACCAGTAGACAGGCCAGTACATCAGGAGACATGGAGGAGGCCATAGGAGGGCAACAGCCCAGCAGCAAGACCGCTACCTCCTCCTTTGTGCAAGGAGGTACAGGAGGAGCACTGACAGTACCCTGCAAAATGACTTCCAGCAGGTCACAAATGTGCATGTGTCTGCTCAAACGGTCAGAAACAGATTCCATGAAGGTGGTATGAGGGCCCGACGTCCACAGGTGGGGGTTGTGTTTACAGCACAACACCGTGCAAGAAGTTTGGCATTTGCCAGAGAACACCAAGATTGGCAAATTCGCCACTGGCACCCTTGTGCTCTTCACAGATGAAAGCACGTTAACACTAAGCATGTGACAGATGTGACAGAGTCTGGAGATACCGTGGAGAACGTTCTGCTGTCTGCAACATCCTTCAGCATGACTGGTTTGGCAGCGGGACAGTAATGGTGTTGGGTGGCATTTCTTTGGGGGGCTGCACAGCCCTCCGTGTACTCACCAGAGGTAGCCTGACTGCCATTAGGTACAGAGAGGAGATCCTCAGATCCCATGTGAGACCATATGCTGGTGCGGTTGGCCCTGGGTTCCTCCTAATGCAAGACAATGCTAGACCTCGTGTGGCTGGAGTGTGTCAGCAGTTCCTGCAAGACGAAGGCATTGATGCTATGGACTGGCCCGCCCGTTACCCAGACCTGAATCCAATTGAGCACATCTGGGACAACATGTCTCGCTCCATCCACCAACATCACGTTGCACCACAGACTGTCCAGGAGTTGGCGGACACTTCAGTCCAGGTCTGGGAGGAGATTCCTCAGGAGACCATCTGCCACCTCATCAGGAGCATGCCCAGACGTTGTAGGAAGGTCATACAGGCACGTGGGGGCCTGACACACTACTGAGCCTCATTTTAACTTGTTTTAAGGACATCACATCAAAGTTGGATCAGCCTGTAGTGGTTTTCCACTTCAATTTTGAGTGTGACTCCAAATCCAGACCTCCATAGGTTAATAAATTTGATTTCCATTGAAAATTTTGTCAGCACATTCAACTATGTAAAGAACAAAGTATTTAATAAGAATATTTCATTCATTCAGAACAAGGATGTGTTATTTTAATGTTCCCTTTATTTTTTGTGGGCGCCCATCTCAGCTGACTCAGCTGGTAAAGACAGGGTACACCCTGGACAGCTCGCTAGGCAAACGGAGGGCAGAAACACTCTGACGGCAACCCAATGGCCAACTCTTAACAAATGACAACAATGGTTCTTTTACATGCCTCTCACTACAGATAGTGAGAGACGTGGCTGGCCTTCATAACCCAATTAGCTGCATTGGGGACCAGTGATGACAACTCAGTGATAGTGGGGCATTATCCCGCGACCTTCTGATCAGTAAGCCAGCACCCTACCACCGAGCCACCACTGCCCTATATATATATACATTGCCCTTGCTGTCTGAAGTGTAACTTTATTTAATAAATATTATACAATGAGGCAACACGATGCATATTTTAAGTGGCTGCAAATGTTCCATTTTGAGTCACTGAATATTTGCTGTATGTTCAGTAAAGCTCTACCTTTAACAGATTACTGCTGGCACACACCACGCTCTCTGGTGGAGCGGTAAAGCAGAAGGTTAACCATCCAATGTTAACCTTGTTCTAATTCTGTCTTCCTCATCACACCATCAGCCTGCGCCCCACTGGTGGCTTTCGATGCCACTATTCCCTAATCGTTCCTTTTGTGAGTGCATGCAAAAGGACCTGGGGGCTCCCTCCTTCTCTTATTTCATACCTCATTGCTTATGATCCTTCATAGTCAACATACTAACCTCAACCTGTCTCAGGGGCGTGCATTCACACCTGTGCATACATGCATACATACAGCCACACACACACCTGACACACTTACAGGAGAAAATGCTTCAGCTCTTTCAGCAAATCCTTTATGGAGCTTCATCATCTTGAAATACTGTTGTGTGATGTAATGTACGCAAAGACCATGCTTGTCTAATAATTTTTGTGGTAACAGGAGTAAGTTATTGGGCTGATGCATGACGTTATTAGTGTGTACCACACTACATTGACCAATCAAGCCGGTAAACAGTTTGTTCTAGTCATAAACTAAAAGTGAAGGATGGATGCTCCCCTGACATAGTACGGCCAGGTGGTCTGTGATTTTCTAATCCTGTACACCATCAATACACCATCATCAAAGTTATTATAATATAGATATTGTTAGTTGGAATCAACTAGGATCTGGCGTAAAGAATGTTAATAAATTATGAAACTATTTTTTTTCTATCTAGGTTGGTTAGAGTGATCCGTGCAGGTGGATCAGTCTGTGCTTGCACAGTCTTTTGAGTTACTACACATGACACACTGAAGAAAAGGAACATACAAGAAAGGAAATTAAAGGAAACCGAGAGGGTGCTAAGTTATATATTAACAGTGCTTAAATGATCATGGTCCTCACCATTTTTTCCAAAACTTTCACATTTAATGCACACATTAAACATAATAACACTTCGTTAGTCAAATGCATTTTCAGTGCTTCTCTTTGTTGCAGACACAATATGCATTCAGTGGACATAGTTGATTGCACTGATTATGTTCGAAATTAAATGCTTTGGATGTTGTATTTCCCTAAGTAGCAAACTGTAAACTGAAGACACAAGAAATGATTGATATGATAACGAAAGCGGGCGGCACGGTGGCGTAGTGGTTAGCACGTCCGCCTCACAGCAAGAAGGCCCTAGGTTCGATTCCCAGCTCGGGCGTTTCTGTGTGGAGTTTGCGTGTTCTCCCTGTGCTTGCTTGGGTTTCCTCCGGGTACTCCGGTTTCCTCCCACAGTCCAAAAACATGCACAGTAGGC
>JBCNYG010000010.1:7005818-7016162 GCA_039654305.1 Porochilus rendahli | reverse complement strand
CTCTCTCTCTCTCTCTCTCTCTCTCTCTCTCTCTCTCTCTCTCACACACACACACACACACACACACACACACACACCGACACCAACCCCCCATACCCACCCACCCCCAATCTCACACTCTCTGAAAGAATATGGACAACGATGCAGATACAGAGCCCAGTTTGGAGCAGTGCAAGCTAACCACATGACTAGAAGTGCAGTCTTTACCCTTGAGCTGAACTTTGCCTTACTTGAAGTAGTAATGCAAGGAAACTTGGGCAACCTGAGTCAACCAGGGAGAGGACCTTTGAAATAAACTGCCATAGAGACACAGTGTCAGTGAGAAGGCAGCTAGAATGAATGAACAGTATAGTTCAAGAATGAATTAAATGAAAGGAATGGCTGTTGAGATAGTAAATAAATTTTAGCATAATTTGTTGATAACTGTTCTTGTTTAGCAAGCAAGCACCAGCATGTGTGACCCTCCATCCCCAAACCAGTCAGAAGTCGCAGGAGCGTATAATGAGATACAACTGATTAATGACAGAGTGGGCCAAAGTTATCAAATTTCAGATTTTAATATAAAACGCTATATATCTAGACTTTACATTCAGCCAAGCGGTTTTATAATATAAATTTCCACCATAAATTCTTAAATGAAGGAATGCATGATTAATTGTCTCAGAACTTTGAGTCCACATGGCGTAATGTTTGGGCACCCCTCCTAAGTACTTAGCTTGAAATTCCTGCTATTGAATCGTTTGATATAAAAGTACAAAAAAAGGTCATATTTCCCCTTCTGTGTAAACAAATGTCCTTTAGTGTAAGCAAACCCTCTCCTCTCCCACACGCGAGACTGCTTGATTTAAACACTGCATATTGATAAAAAAAACCCCAAGGATTTAATTAGTTAATATGTCTCACAATCATAGAAATATGATGAAGGAAGTATGGACTCAAGGTATGACAGCGATGAGTCCAGTTTGAAAGAAGAATCTGAAGACAGTTTGCAAAATTCTAGAAGACTCAAACTGTCCCCTTCAGCTGAGAGGAAATTAGTTCTGACGTATCCCAGGAACCACCAAGGCAGAGGCCTGTCATGAAATGAAAGCTGCCGAAACACCAGTGCCACAGTTTATATTCAAGCGAGTTATCTTTCACTTGGCTGTTATAAGTTGCAGTGAATAAATACAGCTGAAAAAATTGTTTGTGTGAGTCGTCATTTTAGACTGCAAAGCAACAAAATGTAAATATTTTAAAGGGCAGTGATTCTTTCCTATTATTATTATTATCCTATTATTACCATTGTAACATTTTTTATACCATTCCTGGCATTCCCCTCGTCACACACAAATACACACTCACTCCTGAGCAGGGTGAGACACTATACTATAAATATAAGTCTGTGCGTGTTAAGAACAGTGATTGGCACATCCAGCAAACTAAATCAGTCTACATTCAAATATGCATTCTTTAGTACAAACACATAAACACACACACAAAATCATCAGTAAAGGAATGTAATTATTTCAGAATTATTTCAGTTATAAACAGATACAAATAGAGATGCTGTGTTAGACTAGAGGTTTGAGGGATGCTTCAAAATTTTATTATTTTGTCTTAATTTATTTATCCTTAGTAACTGCCTGGTCAGGGTTACAGTGGTATAAGGTAGGCAACGAGTTTGTTTAAATTTTGGGATTAATTAATTTATTTTTTGAAAATTTAGCTGGCAGGTATAATTTAAAATAATAACTGTACAAGACAGATTAAAAAAAAAATTTCCACATACTTTTGCTTTGTTGATTACAAAATGTATTATTTTGAGCAATTGTGGGCTTAAAACTAACATCTAAAATGAGAAAAAAAATCTATTTAACTGAATAACTTAAAATCAATTCCTCTTTGTTCTAATAAGTTGTGCTTCCTGCATTTGTGTTCCTTAAAGAACTAAAAATCTTGAACAAAAAACATTTCTCTAAAATGACTTGCTTTGTTTAAAACATGGAGTCCTTTGCAATTGTAATATTTATATTCAGTTATGGTGCTACTCCAGTGTTATAAGGAATTCAGTCCATGAAGTTCATTCTGGTGACGAGTTGTTAAAGATGGTCTTTGGTCAGTGCTTTACAAGATCTTTAGTAAAAGAATTGGCAGGGACAAGACACTCATAAAACGTTAATAACCTTTTCTCCATTAAACATTTCTACGAATAAATATGAAAAAAAAAAAACATTCATGTTTGGTCCAAGCTTTTTATCTATTCATAGAACTGGCTGATTAAAAGAGGGTTTTAACCTTTTCTAAGAAGTAATTCTTCATACTCCTTTCCTTATATTTAAGATATTTTATAAGTATTTAATTCTGCCTGACCAAATGAGATAATGTAGCATGTAGCAGCCTTTACAAATGAATCAGGAAAGATATATTTAATAGAAGAAAAAGTCCAGACTGAAACACCCCTAATATTACATAAAGTAAAATATTAAAAAATCCACTAATGCATGTCTCTGCTAGATGTGTAATCGTACACACTGACACATATACATGAGTTTGCTACGTGCACATATTCAGTTGTGGAAACTAAAATTGTCCTCTCAGATTATTTAAGTCCCCCTGTGTACAGTTGAGGTATGCAGGTTGGCCTGGATAACGTGTAGCTGGAAACTGCTTCTGTGGATTTTCACGTACAGAGCTGCTGGGGGTTTCAGAGTGATGAGCTGTAGCAAGCTCATTCCACACTAAGGAGCCTGGGTACACTTCAACCAATAGAACAATGAGATAAGAGCCCTGTGGCCTGGCTGCCCTTCCTCACTGAATGCCTGGGCTGGAAAGAAATGAAGTAGGTGAGGGCTCTGGCTTTGATTTCTCACTTATGATTATACAATTAACAAATACCAGTGTGTACACTGTTGGTACATGCTATGCTAGAAGAAAATGAATGGAGCGAAGTAATACAGCAGTTCCTAGGCATAACTGAAAAAAACACACCTTTTCAGGATGTTTAAAGTACTGTATCTACCTATTGTTATTAAACACAAAGCTGCGGAGGTTGTCAGAGCGTGGACTTAAAGCCAGTGTTTAATGCATTAATTACCAGAATATGAAAGTATAAAATCTAGTGAGTTAAGAAACTTGAATTCAACTCTTTGATCAATTCATTTTTACTTTGGTTATATCATTCCTGTTGTATCTGGGGTCATAACATAAATGTAAATAAATAAATAAACAAAAAACATTTACAATTTTTGTCTACTTCACATGCAAAAAAAGTGGTGCAATGTTCAAACCCAATATTCCCTTTCGGTTCTGGCTGCACTCCAGTATGATAAGGGATTCTATACATGTGCCTTCTGGTAAGGAGGGAAAATGGTCTTCCGTGAGTGGTTTACAAGATCCTTAGTAAAAGATTTGTCAGGGACACTGTTATGTATAAAAAGTTAATAAGCCTGTATTCCACAGAACATTTTTTGAGCATATAGAGCACAAGCATTTTGCAGTTTGGCCCAAGTATTTTTACCTATTCATAGAACAGGCTGACTGAATGACGGTTTTAACCTCTGCTAAGAAGGGATTCTTCAGACTTCTTTTTATTTATTTATTTATTTTATAAGATTTTAATTTTGCCAGACCAAATGAGATGATCTAAAGTCTAGAAATATAGCCTTCCTTGAAGCACCACGTATAGCACATGGGAGTATGATACAGCTCATCTATGGTACAGTGCAGAATTAATTTATTTATTTAGGTGATTTATTTAAATGTGCAAGCCTCTTGTGTCAATTCTTTAAAATTATGATCTTGCAACACTTAACTTGTGTTTTAATGATAATTTATAGTGTAAGTACTGCTGTCATCAGATAACTTCTCTGTGGTGATGCATTCAACTACTTATTTATACATATGTAGATATGCAAGTGTTTTCATATTACAGCATATAGTTCCTTGCAAAAAGTATTTATGTATTTTGTAATATAACATGGAACTGAACAGATCTAATAGGAACTTATTTCATTATTAATTATTTTCAGACAGAAATTTATGTTATAAGACAGATATCAAGGCAGGTATACTGTCATATCTTCTGCCATCCACAGATGTTTACAAAATATAGGAACTTTATACAATTTGGAAGAGAAAACACACACACACGCACGCACGCACGCATGCACGCACGCACGCACGCACGCACAAGCAATGAAAAGCTTGCCATAGGAAACCTAAAAAAACGGCAGTACAAAAGCCAGCAGGGTTTGCTAGTGAAGAGAGAAAGGGTGGTGTTGGTGGTGGTGGTGGGGGTGGTGGTGGGGTTGTGGGGAGACACCTAAATCACACACAGTCATTCATTTAACACTTCCACAAAATCTGGCTGTATAGGCTTTACATATTTCACCAACTTCTCCCACAAATTTCTGTCTACTCTTGTACTTGAATGAAAAACAACTTTTTCTAAGAATAAAGATGAAAACTGCAAGGGAAGGTCAGTATTAACTCTGCCTCTTACCACTTTCTGGAAGGGCCCTATCACTGGGCATTCCCAGAATTGTCCTTCTGAAACCCGCACTGTCTCCAACATAAGTATCTCCACCTGTGTGTTTTCTGCTTTGGGTTAATAAAGAAACGAGTTAAGCATTTCGAGCCACATTCCCACAATGTTAAAAAAGATTTTTAACATTTGATTTACACAGAATATGTAATAATTCTGTGAGTATAAGTATTAAAGTTCAGCAGGGGAAAATAAAAGACTAGCCATTTCAGTACTGAATGTGAGGAAGGTGTTAAGCAGTGTTCACACTAGAAAGGCAAGTGGGCCAATATCCCTGTGCGCGACTAAAAGCTCTAGCATCGTCCCTGAACGCAACTGCATACACCTAATGTTTTCACTGCCTACATCTGCTTGTTAAATCCCAGAACTAATAGCTCAATAGATGATGCCATTGGCTATGTCATACACAATGTCCTCTTTCACCCGGATCAAAGAAATGGGACCCATGTGCTAATGATGATGTGGAAATTTCCACATGGTCGCTTCAAACCTCTGCAAAAAAACTTCAGGATCTAATACTGAACTCCTTCATCTGACTTTGGATCCTGAACATCTTGACAGGGTGCCCCCCAGGTGCTTGGGATAGAAAATCATATCTCCTCCATACTCACCCTGAGAACCCCCCAACCCCCCCCCCCCCCCCCCAAGCCACACACACATATACACACACACTATTTCATTGCTTCAGGTACCTAGCTAGATTAAGGTTATCCCACAATGTAGTGTGCCATTTCTATGTTGGTGCTTCTGATAAGGAGCATCACAGCTTAGCTTAAAGGCACCACAGAACAGGACCCAGAGGTGCTGGTTACAGCAGTAAAGAAAGCCATCAAGACTTTTTTCACCTGAATCCCAGACATCTGCATGGCATTGGCCAGAATAATCATTAAAGAGAGCCACCACACATTGACATTGACTATTCTCAGTATTCCCATCAAGAAAGTGTTACTGGATCCTGAGGACCTAAAAGTGAGACTCAGGAGTAATTTCTATCCTTAGGCAATCCAACTACAGAATGTCCCTACCTCAGACACATTGCATTACAATGCATTACACAACGGAATTTACACAGTGCAGAAATGTGCAGTGTAACCTTTTACTTTTTTCTGTATTTAATTTAATTATTCACTCCAGGATCTAAGGCTGAACTCCTTCATCTGACTTTGGATCCTGAACATCTTGACAGGGTGCCCCCCAGGTGCTTATATGACATAGCTTTTATATTTATGCATATATTTCCTTATTATTCCCCTTTTTTGTTTTCTTTCATTGTTGGTGGTGGCTCAGTGGTTAATGTGAGACAGCTGGAGCCTATCTTAGCCGACACAAAGACGGTATACCCTGAAGATTAACAAACACACACATAATCATTCACACTCACACTCACACTCACACCAAAGGTCAATTTGGAACAGATAATTGCCTAGTGTGCATGTACAGGTCTTATCCTGTTGCCATTTAAGGCTGTCTTGTTTGGCACCATGTATTTTGCTGTCTATACCATGACCTGTTTTCCAGTCCCTGCCAATGAAAAGCAAAGCCACAATACGACGCTACCACCATCATGCTTCACTTTGGGGATGGCTTTAGGATGATGAGGAATCTTGGGTTTATACTAAACGTAGTCACAGTTGTGCAGAATATCCATTCAATAATTGTCCTGTGAATATTTTCTCTCATCTGAGCATCTCTTCAGCTCCTTCAGAGTAACACTTTGACATCTTGGATAATTCACAGTCTAACGCTCTCCTTAGCCGGCCCCTGATATTTGGTGGATGATCTCTGTTAGGCAGCCCTGTAGTACATTACATCCTCATATTTTATCATTTGTAATAGTTCTGTGTTTAAATTTAGATTTAAAAAAATCAAACCCTGATTAATACTTTCCATAATTTTGTTCCAGATGTGTTTCAATTGTTTGTTTAAATATACAGTGTTATATGACAAACACTAGAACTTCCAAGAATAGTTATATTAATTGTTTATGATCACATGACATTTTCAGGACAAATCGTGGATGCCAATAAATTAATTTTGTGACTTCTGACAGCAGAGAACTAATATAAATGTGCACAATATTATTGGATATTATTATATTGGTAAATATTTCAGTAGATAGATTTATTCACTGCATAAATCCAGAGCTCCTGATAGATGTCTCCTGATATGTGTATGAGCCTGGACTTGCTTTTTACTGATTTCTAATTAGTTCATGTTCTGTCAAGCTTTTGATTTTAACATTTGTTTCACAAACATTTATTTTCCTTGAGTTGGATTGTGTTTTTTATTCTGTGCAAGTCTGAGGAGTGTTGTATGGTGTATGAGTGGTGTATATTTCATAGCCTTCAGTTCTTCAGTTATTAAGAATAAATCTGTTTTATTTATTTATTTATTTATGTATTGCTATTCACCGGCCAATTATCAACAACTCAGCGATGGGGTATTATGTGTTATATTATTATTGGGTTTCCTGAAGTGGGCACACGTAGACACTGGACAGGACATGGGACAATCATCCAAGCTATGTTTCATGACTGTGGTGCTCCTCAAATATACAATCCACATCCCAATATTCAATATCCCCAATACTGCACATCATTTCAATAAATTCAATTTCAGTATTAGATAGTGACACAAAAAATGTGGGAATGGTATAAGAGGGTGAAGACATAAAATGCACTGTACATGGCCATGATATCTACCTAAAAGTTCATTTGAAATTAGCTGGGGTAACTGCAGTGTTGAATGTGTATCTAAAAGGTTTTTCTTTCCAACCATGTCGGTATAGATCAAACGACTTCTCAGTTCACTATCTGAACATATTTTCTGCCACTGATTTCAGTTATTCTGCAAGGGTTTGGAAAAGCAGTCACTAAGTTCACATTTGTATGAAGATCATGATTTGTTTACTGCGTGTACAACAGACTAGGCTATTCCGATTTCAAGCAGCATCTATATTTTATTCCGTCAGAAACACACAAGTCCTGCATGAAAACTGACATACAAATGTCTCGTTCCTCATCTCTCCATGGCCCTCATTATACATTATACACACCATCATGATTATTAAAACAACATATGAATACAAGATAAATGTGCTCACTTAAGTGAAAACCAGAGTCTTGTGCCTGATGAGAAGAGTACATCTATGAAGTGTGTAAAAAAATTAATGTAGTGAGTGTGAATGAAGGAGAAGCAGGAAGCAGCCTCTTGACCTCTAGGGCTTCCTTCCCCCCTCTGTATACTTTATCATTATAAGAGAACCTTGAAAATGTGTAGAACAGCATGTCTCTATCTATAACACAATTCATAATGCATGAAGAAAGAAACAATGTTTGCACACAGGTGTCATGCTTGCCCTTTAACACGCTTTATTCTGTTTTTTGCTCCTGTCCTCCTCCTACATGCTGCTACACTGAAGTGACCAAACAGAGAAAGAGCTGTTGTATGGACATGAGTTTGATTCCATCAAGTGGTGTTCTGGTTGAATATAATAATGTAGAAGGAAAGGAACAAATTCAGAAATTGTAAATAGTGAGAAAGAACATCAGAATGTACAAGAGTGTAAAGAACACACGTCAGCCCTTGAACGTGTTTCTGTGTATGTATGTGGGTTAGTCAGGAACACTCTCTCATACACTTATTTGCCAAATCGCTTAATCCAACTACGGTCGCTGGGAGGCTGGAGCCTATCTAAGCCAATACTGGGCAAAGGTGGGGTACACCTTGAACAGCTCACCAGACCATCGCAGGGACAACATATGCACGCAACCATTCACACTCATACCCACACCTAGGGACTATTTGTAACAGTCAATTGAATTAATGTGCATGTTTTTGGGTTGTGGAAGGAAACCAGAGTATCCGGAGGAAACCCAGGCAAGTATGGGAAGAACATGCAAACTCCATACACAAACACCTTTGCCCAGGACTCAAACCCACAACCTTTTTTCTGTGACATGCTAACCATTACGTCATTGTTCCATCCCTAGACAGTGAAGACCAATTAGAGCATGATTAACAAAGAATGTGACAATATGTATGCTTTCGTGTAATCAAACCTTTGGAAAAGAAAATCATAGAAATCAACCATTCATTCAACTATAGTGGATTTTCTGCAAATGTATAGTGTTGCAGATGGCCACGTACTGATTTAATTCTTATTAAATACAAGCTAGTTTTGAGGATTTCTGGGATTTTTTATAAAAAAAATGTTTTTAAACCAACACCACTCACTAGAGTTTATACAGAATAGAGTGAAAAACAAGGAATATTCAGTGAGCGGAGGTTCTATGGGTGAAAACACCTTGTTGATAAGAAAGGACAGTTTAATATGACAGGAAGGCTACAGTCACTCGAATAACCACTTTTTACAACTATGGTGCACAGAAAAGCTTGTCAGAACACACAGTAAATTGAACTTTACTGTAGATGGGCTACAATAGAACAAGAGCTCCAACCAAGAACAGCAATAAAAGTTTCACCGAAAATAGAGTGATAAAGAGTGGAAAAATGCCAGGTGAAAGCACAAGAGTTGTCACATATATGACTACAAAAACTCATTGCACAAACATGTCTAGCTTTATTACAAATAACACATTAACCCTGAAGATTAAAGATTAAAGGGTTATGGTGACAACAGCCCTGACACCAGCAGCAATACAGGATGGAGTTTTGGATCATTTAAAACTTTGAGATACAAATCAGACCAACAGGCATAGCAACAACACACATGCAAGCACACGTGCACGTACACATACATGATTCATGCTACAGGCTTGATAAAATATATGTCTTTCTCTTGACCACCTGAGGTGAACATTTCTCAAATGCTCACTCAATTTCTCCGGCACACTGTGGCAACAACAATAATCTGCCCCGGAGACAGAGTGACCAGCTGGCAACATGCACACACACACACACACACACACACACGCACACACACACACACACACACACATACACACACACACACACGTACACGTTCACACATATAGTGTGTATTGTGCCCAATCTCTGAACCACCTGATGGATGTGTGTGTAGCTAACACTTAATCCAACACTAGCAGAAGCTTCCTAGTCTGTGATTACAGCAACACATCAGATGGTGTGGAAGAAGGGGGAGGGGGTGACAGATAGTCGAATAGATGTTTTGTTTTTCATGCACACAGTACTTTATCAGTGTACCAGTTGTGTATGTTGAATTGAAACTGTTAATAAACTGCAACTTGAATGACTGTGGATGTCGACATGCTGATATACACACATGTAGAAATTCTTCATAAATGTGAATCAGTCACACAATAAAACACTTACAGTTCCCTGGTTGCATATTTATATGGGATTGTGGATATGGCTACACTGAACCGATCATGTATGAGAAATATCCCTGGCTCAATTTGCACTACAGGATATTCATTATTACATACTTTTATTATTATACCCCTTTCAATTCACTCTATTTAATTTGTTTATCTAGTTCTTCATGCATGTACTCTGTAAAACACACACATACACAAACACACACACACAAAACCTTTTATTATTTGTTTAAGGATCTGTATGCTCTGCTTCTCTGTGGATTAATAATAATTAAATAATTAATACAATACTGCTATTCAGCTAGAGGTTGAAACTTAAAATTCCCAACTTTTGAACAGGAAAAGCTGCAGAACTTTAACTCTACAGTCACTATTAACATTAAAATATGGCAACATGTATATATCCATATTGCCCAACACATTCTTACATTGTTGATAGTGTTTTTTATACTTCTTCCACTTGTTTTCTTGTTTTTTGCTATTTTGTATAAACTAGAT